>JAYMFT010400799.1:0-18938 GCA_038088735.1 Panulirus argus | reverse complement strand
GTGTGTGTGAGGTGTGTGTGTGTGTGTGTGAGGGGTGTGTGTGTGTGTGTGTGTGTGAGGTGTGTGTGTGTGTGTGAGGTGTGTGTGTGTGTGTGTGTGTGTGTGTGTGTGTGTGTGTGTGTGTGTGTTTAAAAGTTTGGATGGACCTTTCTTTGTCTGTTTCACGACATTACCTCACTAATGCAGCAAAAGGCGATCAAGTATAGTAAAATATATATGATATGCAAAAAATTCATTCATGGGGTAAGGAAGAAAGAATTCTATCTCTGTTTTCCCTGCATGTGACAGAAGGCAACTAAGATGGGCAGAAGCAAGGGCTGAACCACCACCACCACCACAACCACTTCTTGTTTTAATTTCTAAAAGACAGAACAGAAAAATGTACAAAGCGAGGAGTGCTTAACCTCCTTGAAGACTCAGGCTGGGTTGTTTTAGTGTGTGTGTATGTTCATAAGATGATAAGAAAGGAGAGATATTATGTTTTAGAAAAGGAATCTGGATGTTCTGGGCCTGACTGAAACAAAGCTCAAGAGCAAAGATGAAGAATGGTTTGGGAAGTCCTTGGGGTTAAGTCAGGGGCTGATGCAAGGGCAAGAGTTGAGGAAAGGGTAGCGCTACTAATCATGGAAGAGTTGTGAGAATGAGAGAGTACAGAAGGGAGTACCAGACTGATATGCTTAAAAATGAAAGTGGATAGGAAAGTATGGGTGATTATTGGTGCTTATGCAACTGACAATGAGGAACAGTTGAGTGAGTGTGTCGGCAATTTTGATGCTTCAGATCAGATATTAGTCATGGGTGATCTAAATGTGAGACTGAAATATGTGGTAACTGAGGACATCAATTTGGGGACATGGGGTATTCAGTGAGGTGAATAGGAATGGTGAACAGCTTGTGGAGTCGTGTGCTGAAAAAGGACAGGTGATTGGGGAATACCTGGTTTAAAAAGAGGGGTATACATAAGTATATAGTGGTGAGTTGGAAAGATGATATAAGGGCATTACTGGATGACACACTAAATTGATAGCATGTAAAAGAGAAACCCTTGGGTGTGAACATGCTGAGATTGGCAGCTAGTGGAATGTCTGACAATTACCTGCTGAAGGTAAGTGTGAAGATTTGTAGTTTTTTTTTTTGGAAAAGAAGGAAACAATATGAGTGAAAAGTTGGTGTAAAAGTAAGTGAGCCTGGAAACCAGATGTGTATGAAGAAATATTAAGAGAGATTGGGTGAAGACTGGAAAAAGATGACAAGAAACAAAGCTAAATGCGTGGGTAAAGAATGGGAGATATTTAAGCAGGTTGCACTGGTATGTTCAAAAAAAGATGTGAAGGAGGTAGGAAATGAGAAAGGGTAATAAATGGTGGGATGACAAACCAAAGTTGCCAGAGAAAGTGATAAAAGGGGTGTAAGGGTGATACTTACTGGAAGGAAGTGTAAATGATTGGGAGATGTACAAGAGGAAGCAGCAGGAGGTCAAGAGGAAGGTGCTGGGGTTGAAAAGGAGGGTAAATGAGAGTTGAAGTGAGCAATTATAAATAAACCTGAGGAAGAATAAGATAATTTGGAAGTTAATAAAAAAAAAAGAGAAATGGGAACATCAGTGAAAGGGGTATCTGGGAAAGCAGTAACACATAGTGATGAGGTGAGGAGGACTTGCAATGATTTTCAATATATATATGGCTCATGGCAGGGTGCCTGAGGATTGGTTGACTGCACGTTTAGGGCCATCATATAAAGGCAAGGAGGACAAAAGTGAGCATTTGAACTACAGAGGTATAAGTTTACAGAGTGCACCAGGTAAGCTGTAATGGAGAGTGGTGACTGAGAGAGTGAGGGTATGTACAGAGCATCATAATGGACAAAAATAATGTGGTTTTAGGAGTGGATGAGGATGTGTGGATCAGGTATTTACTTTAAAAAATGTGTGCGAGAAGCATTCGTTTGCGGCATTTATGGTTCTGGAGGAATCACATTATACTAGGGTTGACAGAAATGTCTTATGGATGGCCTTAAGAACATAAGGCATTGAAGGAAAGCTATCTGAAACAGAAGTTTTTATCAAGAGTGTAAGGCATGAATATGAGTAGGAAGAGAGGAAAGTGAGTGGTATTAGGTGAAAGCTAGTCTTCATTAAGGGTGTGGTGTCACCATGGTTGTTCGATTTCTTTATGGATGGAGTGGTGAGGGGGGAAAAAATCCAAGGGTCTTGGAGAGAAGGGTGAGTATGCAGTCTGAGTGGGGTGAGGGGGGTCTAGTGAGTCAAATGTTGTTTGCTGATGACACAGCACTGATGGCAGATTTAAGTAAGAATCTACAGAAGTTGGTGATAGAGTTGGGGAGTATGTGTGAAAGGGAAAGTGAAGAGAAATGTGAATAAAATCACGGTAATTAGGTTTAGTAAGGTAGTGGCACAGGTTATATAACATGTGAGTTTGAATTGAGAAAGTGTGGAGGAAATGAAGGGTTTTTGATACCTGGGAGTAGATGTGGCATCAAATGGAACCATGGAAGTGGAAGTGAGTCATATAATGGGTAAGGAGGTAGAGGTTCTAGGAGCACTAAGGAGTATGCGGAAAGAGTGGTCATTAAACCAGAAGGTACATTTGAGAGTGCAGTAGTCCTAATGATGTTGTATGGATGCATGGGATATACATGAGGATGTGTGAAGGAGGATGGATCTGTTGGAACTGAAATGTCTGAGGGTTATAGTGGTGTGAGATGGTTTGATCAAGCAAATAATAGATGGTAAGAAAAAAATGCGGTACTACAAAGAGCGTGCTTAAGAGAGCTGAACAGTGTGTGCTGAAATGATCTAGAAACATGGAAAGAATGAGTGAAGAGCAGTTGACAAGGAATATATATGTCAAAAGTATATGGAACAAGGAGAAGGGGAAGACCAAATTGGAGATGGAAGGATAAAGTGAAACACCGCAAGTGCTTTTGGCCTGAACATGCTGAAGGGTGAATGGTGTGCTCACGCTAGATTGAGCGGAGTGATGCGGTATAAAGGGAGTGATGTGCTGTCAACAGACTGAACCAGGACTTAAAAAGCAGCTGAGGGAAACCACAAAATGTCTGTGAGGCTTGGTTTAGGATAGGTGACTATGATTTAGTTGAAATATACAACAGCTATAAAATGGGTGTAAGCAAACAAGGCTCTGCTTTGTCTGTTCCTGATGCTACCTCGCTAATGTGGAAAATGGCAAACAAGCATGAAAGAAAGAAAGAAAGAAAGACAGAACCTCTGAGTTACTGCATTTCCTGCTTTTCCTCTTGCAAGAAGACTCTTGAGGGCTCTTTCCACTCATAACTGCAGGGATTTCGATTAGATTATATATAATATTACATTGAAACAATGCAAGGGCTGCATCACCACTATAGTGCATAACAGTACCTTCCTTGGTAGAAGCTGCCACTTGGTTCTAAATGCTCACTATTGCCTTTCATTTCAACTTTACATTAATTCTTTTCCTTCCTAAACTACCTAATGCTTTCATGGACAACGTATATGCAAAATACCTTAAACTGAACAACTGTAAACCTGGGGGTGACATCTGCAATAGGGCCCTATAAATATATTCAGCCACCTTACCTTGGGCTATACAAATACTGAACAACAACCTGACTGATCAAGCAAAACAATGTCATCCCCTTTCTTAAGACACTCATCTACAATTCCATCCACTCCTGTTACATTTCAGTGTGTGCAGGGCTTTCACTATCTCCACTCTCTTCTCTATACAATTCACTAGGACTCTCTCACTCACATGTCACCTCATCCCAACCATACATCTACCAAACAATCATCTAACACATTCAAAACACTCACTCTATCTCTTTTCACCTTTTAATTGCTCCCCTTACTGCTGCCTCAATTTCTTCTCATTATGATATTCATCTTTTTATATCTTTTTCTTATTTTCTATTAATTTCATTTGTCCTCTTTTTCAGCTCTCTTACATTTCCCTTGAGCTCCAGCCACTTTCTCTTCTACTCCACCCAATCTCTCAAACTCCTTCCCAAGAGATAACATCTATAGACTTTCTTTTCTCTCAATAGAAAAATAACTTTTTCATCCTAACCCTTACGACCCTTTCTCATACAAACACATTCTACCTTCTGCAGGCTAATACACTTCAACCGATTATGTTAGTACTATTTCCCTAAATACCTTCCACTTCCCTTGTTTCATTTACTCTTCCACTATGCTACTCTTCACTCAATCTTTCTTGCTATCTCAGCATACAGGCCTCTTTTTTCCAAGCTCATTCACATTCACATTTTTTTGCCCACACATCACTTCCTTTTTTTCCTGAAAATAACAAAAACTTCCATACCCACCTGCCATCCTCTTGGTACTTTCACATCCAACAACTCTCCTTTGCAAACCTGTCAAAATAGTACACACTGCAATAATGCACACAGAACCACAACCTCACTCAGTAATGAATACTTATTTAAAGAAGTAACTTGTCTACCAATGTTTTATTAACCACAGTTTTGAGGATACACACCCAGAATAATTCATACCATTTTACCAACAATGACATCACGTTTTGAGTATCCATGGTGTTCTTCACCACCAAAATTTTATCCACGCGTTGGGTTGGGTGAGTGTCTCATGACCACAGGTTGCTTGTGGCCAAACCCAACAGACCACCATTTCTAGGGAGAAGCAAGAGTAGTGTTGCAACCAGACAGTGTTGCTAAGGCAAGCATGAAAGTGGCCTTTCGTGCACCACAGCTGTTTGGCTGCTTTGTGGGAGTACGGTGTGGCATCACTGGTGACAAACTGCCATCATATATTTAATTTACAATTTTGTAAATCATTTCTTTGTACATTTATAAAAAAAGTATGATATTTTTGATGTACAACAAGCTTACTGTTAACGTTAAAGTTTCATTAAAGGACTCAAGGCATGTATAGCAATGGTCACTAACCCTCTAAACCCCATTTCCTAAAGGCCCGGTACTTTGTCAACCAAAGGGTCTTCCAAAGACTTAACCCCAGTGGTTGGCAAGGCACTTCTGTATGCACCTTTTTCTTTATAATGTATTCCTAAACACCTTCCATCTTTCACCACAACTCAACAAACTCTTTCCCATTTCATTTCATGCCAAGGATCTCATGTACCTCAATCATATTGTTTTACCAAATCACCTAGTCCCTCACTCAAGTCCTGTAAAAGTCCTATAACACTAAGACTTAATTCCTCGCATTACAACTGCCAAAGCACTAACTAAGCTCCTCCATAAAAACACTATCTTCATTCCTAAACAGAGAAATTCAGATTACTGGACATAAGCAGCTATTTAGATTTAAAGATTAAGTAGGGGAATATCAACACAGATATAACAGACTTTTACTAAAGACTTGCCATAGAGGTAGTCTTTCCCATATTGTAGTAAAGAGAGAGGAAGAGGGTGGATGGCCTTCCAAGTAAGAGAGAACCTAAGGGTGTGTAAAGTATTTGAAGATGCTAATTCATTCACAAGGTACATGATAAAAAAGAATATAATTAACAAAGACTGTCATACTGTTTTGACAGCATACAATTCTCCAAAAAGATTTGATAAGTCTTGTAAATATTAAAAAAATTATGAAGGTAATAAATCAACATGTTGCATCGAGTGGCAAGACTATCCCTATAAGTGTTGATACAAGTCTTATAATGAGATACTTTAAATGTAAGGAAACACATCAGTATGCTAAGGACAATCCAAAAGACAGATCACTGAATTTGTAACTGCATAGAAGTCCTTGTACATCTAACCTACTTAGGCTAATAGATCGGACAACAAACTATACTGACTTTCTGGCAGTACACTTAGGTTTCTAATGTTAATATCATCGGAAAAAATTTAAAAAATTAATAACAACTATTTAAGACCACTGACATCATACAAATGTATCCTTCATATCAGCGAGTTTCAAGGCTTCATATCAGCGAGTTTCAAGGAGATAACAAAGTGAATGGATTTAGGTGTCAAAACATAAATCCTGAAATATAGAAATCTATAATGCACAAGTGTATCAGACTCATGTATGGGCAACTGTACTGGTATACACGACCATTTGAGAGAAACTTTCATTAACATGGTCCACTCCATGTAAAAGGAAATAAGCAATAAGAGGGTGGCAGACAGAATCTAACAAAAATATAACCATAAGCAACAATCAAAGATGTCTAAAAATTAGCATTAACAGAAACGACGTGAAGGTGATGCAAAATCATAAAATACTTGAGACTGACCAAAAGAAGATTTTAAGCAATGTGGAAAATTATGAAGAATACTGTCAAAACACCATAAAAACATATAAAAAATGTTTGTCTACTAGCTAAGAAGACTAAACCTAAATAGAATTTGCCTTAGCTGTTTTCCAACAGAGTTCAGACAATAACATACCTTTAGTGTTGGCTCCTCGGAGATGGTTTCTACACTCTTGCTTCCTGGACATCGTGTAACAATAGATTGATGACAACGCTTGTGGATAACACAGGTGCATACTTGACATTGATAACCCTGCTTCCCCAGACCCCATATGAATTCTCTGCAGTGTGAGCAGAAAGTTGGTTGTCGTAGGAACGTAGCCATGAACTTGTGACCATTGACCTGAAAGAAAGTTAAATGTAGCTTATCTCTAAAATTTACCAAATATTGAATAACATATCAAAATCTTTTTATGGCTCAAGGTGAATTACCTAAACATTACAAGAATGCATGTATAATTCCATTATTCAAAGGCAAGGTGGGAAAAGAGTGAAAGCTTGAATTACAGAAGGTGAGTATATCTAATAAGGAGTGTGGGAAAGTGGTGACTGAAATGGGAAAGGCATGCACAAAACAACAATTTAGGAAGAAGCAATGTTGCTCCAAGACAGGGAGAGGGTGTGTGGACCAGGTGTTTGCTTTGAAGATTTTGTGCAAGAAATATGTGGAGGAGAAAGAACTGAATGTGGCGTCTACAGATCTACGAAAAGTGTATGACAAGGTAAAGAGAAAGGCCTTCTTAAGGTACTAAAAATATATGGAATATTTGGGAAGTTACTTAAAGAAGTGAAGAGTTTATACTGAGAGAGTAAGGCATGTGTATGAATAGGATGGGAGGAGGATAAGTGGTTCCCAGTGTAGGTAGATCTGCATGAAGAATGTGATGTCATTTTGATTGTTTTCATGTTTATGGATGTCGAAAAGGAGGTAGATGTTGAAGGTCTTACAATGATGGGCAAGTCTATGGTATACTGGGAGTAGGGGGTTATGGAAAGTGAATTAGTTGTTGCTTGCAGATATCATGGTTCTAATGGCAACCTCCAGAGAAACACTCCAGAAGCTGGCAAGAGTTTGAAAGATATGCTCGAAAAACACGGTAGTATCAATGAACAAAAGTAGGGTAGAGAGAGAGAGAGAGAGAGAGAGAGAGAGAGAGAGAGAGAGTTTACATGAAAAAGACAGACAGCAGGAGGCCTGATTGGCCCGTGACTGGGTTGTCTGTTTACATATATATATATATATATATATATATATATATATATATATATATATAAAAATTTAACTTGACAAAAAAATATAACTCCGCTCAGCAATCTTTTTGAGCTATCATCAACTCCCCACTGCTGCACATTAGTCTTCTACTGTCCCCATTACCGATTCGTTTACAGTTTATTTCTGGCATTTTTCTCAGAGTATACCTGAATTTATAAAGCATTTCTCTAAACGACTTTTGAAGGTATTTATAGTCTTAGCATTCACTATATCTGACAGTAACTTATTCCAGTGCTCAACAAACCAATAGGAAAAGGAGCTTTTTCCCACGGCCATAATACATCTTTTAGCTTTGAGTTTTATTCTGTTTGTCCTGGTAACCATATTTTCTTGTATTTCAAAAAGATATTCGTGATTTATATTATTGAACTTGTTCAGAATTTTGAACACTTGGATTGAGTCGCCATGACGTCTACATTTTTAAGGGAGAAGAGGTCCAAACGTTTTAGCCTCTCTTCGTATGCAAGGTTTCTAATGGATGGGGTCAATTTTGTCGCATGTCTTTGTATTTGCTCTAATTTCTCCTCGTCTTTTTTACAGTTTGGGGACCAAAAATGGACTGCATATTCAAGGTGTTGTCTTACTAGAGACTAATAAAGTGTGAGAATTGTTTCTCATGTCTTGTAATCTATGTTCCTGGCTATGAAACCTAACATTTGGTTGCCTTTTTTTCTTGCTGCTTGACATTGTTTAGTATACTTCAGATTGTTGCTAATGACAACACCAAGATCCTTTTCTTCATTTACTTTAGTCAGAGAGTTTCTGAATAATTTGTAATCCTAACGTATATTCTTGTCTCCAAAGCGCATAAATTTACACTTGTCTACATTAGACTTCATTTGCGATCTGTCTGACCACTCTGCTAGTAGGTTAAGATCTCTCTGAATCATTTCACAGTCCTGCCTGTTTACAGCTCCACCTCCTAGTTTAGTATCATAAGCAAATTTGGAGATCTTAGATATGAGACCAAGTTCTAGGTCATGAATGAATATTATGAAAATAATGGGGCCTAGGACCGACCCCTGTGGCTCATCACTAGTTACATCTTGCCAATCTGAGGCTTCGCCGTTTAATACTACAGGCCATTTTCTTCCGGTAAACCAGTCTCTGATCCATGTACAGAGTTCTTCACTGATTCTGTGTGTTTTGAGTTTAAGTAAAAGTCTCTTGTAAGATACTTTATCAAAAACCTTTTGGAAACCTAAATATATTACATCAAACGGTACTTTTTCATCCTAATTCTGATAAATAACATTAAAAAATTCCAGTAAATTTGTCAGGTAGGATCTTCTATTGCAAAAACTGTGTTAGATGTCTGATATAATTTTGTGATCCTCTAGAAAAGTGACAATCTTATCCTGTATTATTTTTTCCATCATTCTACCTACCACAGACATAAGTCTAATTGGGCAGTAGTTCAAGGCACACTTTTTGTCTCCTTTTATATATATAGGAGTAACATTTCCTAGTTTCCAGTCAGCTGGCATCTCACCATCTGATAGAAATTTGTTGAATATTTTTGATATGGGGTACATCAGTTGTCTCCTGACCTCTTTTAAAAATCTTGGAGCTAAGTAATCCAGGCTGTTGGATTTGTTAGGATTTAGTTGGTCCAGGTATTTAAGTATATTTCTCTAGCCTTCAACTCTTCTTCATCAGATCCTTGAAACATTTTCACTTGGTTGTGGTATTCAAGATGTTTCTTCAATTGTGAAGACGGAGTTAAACGAATATTCTAGTACTGTAGCCATTTCCTTGTCGTCAGTAGTTAGTGTGTCATGCTTGTTTCATAATGGTCCAATTCCTTCTTTTACTGACTTTCTTTGTCTTATATATTTGAAGATTTCCTTAGGATACTTCTGAACTTTCCAAGGAAATTCTTTTTTCTTCCTCATGTTTACTCTGTCTTATGACCTTCTTACACTCTCTTTGGATTTTGGTTAATTCATGGCAATTTTCATCAGTTCTCATTGATTTGAACTTCTAATAAGTTTTCTTCTTTTGGCAAATTAGTCCGTCTATTCTCCTATTCATCCATGATGGTTTTGAAGTGTTACAAGTTCTCTTTGTAATTTGTGGAATATGTTTATATTCAATCTCAAGTAGTGTATTTTTCAAATTATTCCAAATTTCCTATAGTGTGAACAAGAAGTTTTGTGCAATTGGTACTACGAATTTCATGCTTAAAGTTTTCAAAAGTTGCTCTCCAGTAATCTGGGATCAAGAGTTTGTTATCATTCATTTCATAATCTAAATTTATCTCTAACCTAATCAAACTGTGATCACTGTTTGACAAACTCTCCTCTACTTCACAAGAATTGATTAAGTTTATGTCGCTGATGAGGACAAGATCAAGAATGTTTTTACCTCGTCAGTTTTTTTACTAACTGTTCCAGAAAGCATCTTCAATCAGCTCCTTAAATCTTGTTCCTTCTCGGTCACAAGTCAATGTGTTCCAATTTATGTGTGGACTGTTAAAGTCTCCTACTATTATAACCTCCTTCCTGTTTACTATAGTTTTGATTTCATTGTATAGCATCTTATCGTCTTCTTTTTGCTTAGGAGGTCTGTAAATAACGCCAAACTGTAGTATGCTTTTGAACTGGTCAGTGATGTCAATATAAAGAGTCATAAGTGTGTGTGTTTACTTTGCTTATCTTAATAGCACTTAGACTGTTATCAACACAGATCAAAACTCCACCACCTACCCTGTATAAGTGATCTTTCGTAAATAGTTTATATCTGGGTATTGTGAACTCGACAATTAAGTGTTTATTCTCAGAGTTTACCCACATTTCTGAGATTGCAATAATGTTCGGTTTTTCAGTCACTGCATAGGATATAAGTTCATCGCATTTTGTAATGATGCTCCGGGCATTTGAGTACATTAAACTTATTTTCCTTAGAGTTGATTTCTGGACTAAATTTGCATTTTTTTTTTTTTTACTGTCAGTATGAAAGTTTGTATTAACACTTAATGTCTGCATGTGTAGCAGTGGGAGAGCGACAGTTCTCCATCTGTTTTGGGTTTATGGCATTACTCTGACCCTCCCACACTGGACCCTTCCAGCCTTGGTCCTAACAGTTACCCGAGAACTGACCTGTAGCAGTGCTAACCCTCTACTTATACTGCCTGAGTTATCCCCAACTGACCCTCCAAGACCTTTCTTCGCTAATTCCTATCCCTGTGAAGTTACCACTAATGCCCAAGGATCCCTATCAGAGAGAGAGAGAGAGAGAGAGAGAGAGAGAGAGAGAGAGAGAGCAGCAGCAGAAGAAGAAAAGGATAGCAAAGCAAAGGTATTCTTCCATCCTCCACTCCCTCTGGCACATGCCAGATGGAAAACAGGTAGAAAAAATACCTTGCACAATTATTAAGCCTGAAGGAAATTTTTAGAGGAAAGTCATAAGGTAGAATGAAAACGAGTATGACATGCATCCCATTATCAACGACATGCATGCCTTCACTTTTTATTGTAAAGACATTACTGAGGATAAACTTGAGCTCCAGCCTCTTGAATTACCATGCTTATATTATTCCTATTGTTGAAGAATGATACAACAATTCTTATCTAATCTCTTAAATCTGACATGTTGGTTGATTACTGCATCATTGCCATGGAGAGATCAGTGGTTGAGAAGGTAGCATTTTATACCACTGCCTTATGATGACTGATTAAATGAAATATTCAAAATCGGAAAGTGACAAGTGATGATCAAGCCTAATTTTGAAGATATTAAGGGTCTTGCTCTGAACAACATTTTCTGGGAATTTATTCCGCACATCAATAATGTCGCAGGTAAAGAAATATTCTGTAAAGTCCAGAATAACTCAGTGACCTGTACGATTTAATCCTTTTCCGCTCATCGATGATGCTGGCACTACTGTAAAGAAATGTTCATTATCGAACCTGTTTTGAATCCTTTAAATATTTTGAAACATTCTATTAATTTGCCCCATAAGTGCCTTCTGCTTAGGGAGAACAAGTTTAAGTCTCACAGTCCCACCTCATATGGTCTGTTACGCAAGGAAGGAATCAATTTAGTTGCTCTTTGTTGCACTGCTTCCAATTTAAGACTATCTTTACTCAAGTGGGGGGTAAATTCACCCCAGAGACATCTCTTGATTAGGAAAAACAAGTTTAATTCATGCAGTCTCTCCTCATATGGTTTGTTAGGCAAGGAATGAATAAATTTATTTGCTCTTCACTGCATTGCTTCCAATTTAAGAATATCTTTACTCAAGTGGGTACCCAAAACTGCACTGCATATTTCAAGGTGTTGCCTAACTAGACTTAGGTATAGTAGTAATATCATATTCTTGCCTTTGTACATAAGTTTCTGATAATATATCCTAACATCCTATTTGATTTCTTAGCAGCTTCATAGCAATGCTAGGAGAATCTGAAGTTATTGGAGACACTGACCCCAAGATCTCTCACAATAGGGGTGTTCTTATCATGTTGCACATCAGTTCAAAATCAAATCTTTTGTTAACGTTTCCAACTTGTAACAGCTCACATTTATTGAGCTTATATGGCATTTGCCATTTACTAAACCATTACGCAATTTCATCTAGATCCTCTTGTAATCTTAGCCTATCTTCTCCAGGTAACATGGCACTGCTGATCTTTGTCATTGGCAAATTTGGATAGCTTATTTAGCCCTATGTCCCTATGTCAATATTAGCCCTATGTCAATATTGTTAACATAAATAATGAAAAGTATGGGCCTATGTATGGATCCCTGGAAGACTCCACTAGTAACAGGTGACCACGGCAATGATCCCCCATCCAATACGACTCTATGCTTCCTATCACTTAACTAGGATTCTATCCAATTTCCCATGCAACCAGTAATCCCTATGGCTCAGACTTTGTGCATTAACTTAAAGTGGAAGACTTTGTCGAATGCTTTCGTGAGGTCCAGAAATGTTATATCTACTGCTTTCATCTTGTCATGGGTATTGAATAATCTATGATAAAATTCAAGGAGGTTTGTAAGGTATAATCCACACCTTCTAAATCCATGCTGTGTTCTATTCCAGATAGGCTACAATTTTATCTCTATCAAGACTCTAGAAGTTTACAAATAATTGATGTGAGGCTAATAGGATGGTAATTATCAGGCAATTCGCAGCTTCCCTTCTCTTATTCAAGACTGATGTCTACCAGTTTCCAGTTATGTGCGACTCTTCCATCCTGGAGAGATTTATTAAAAATATGGGTTTATGATCAGGCAATTTCATGTTTGATGTTTTTAATCACTCATGGATAGACACAATCAGACCCTGGGGTTTTAGTCTTCATGCTATCTATCTGTGTTCATACTTCTCTAACTGTGATGGTAAATTCTGTATCCTATGAGTGCTCTTTATCAGGCTCAAAATTTTTTGTTGTTGTTACTTTATAGCATAAAAACAAAACTAATGAACTTCTTCAGGGTTGTTGCTATGCTTCTACTGTCCACAATGAGGTCCCCACTCTTATCTACTAAGGGTTCTACTCCACTCCTTGTACATTTCATATAACTGATTTATCTATAAAATCTTTTAGGATCTCTATTACTATCTCTTGCAACACTCACTTCATAATCTCTCTTGACTTCTTTGATGAGGACTTTCACTTGTCATCTGATTGTGTTATATTGCGTTGCAATATTTGGATCATTATCTGATTTCTTAAGCTTACAAAGTTTATTTCTGCACACTATCTTGAGAGTAAAATTCAGGCTTGTTGTTGGTTTTACTGTTTCTGTCATGCATGGGAATGAACATAACATGATGGTACATAAACTGACATTTATAATCAGCCTATAATTCCTCTGGGCCAAGGGGGTAGAGACTTTAATGCATTGCACAACCCATTAAAATCCACCCTTTTAAAGTTAGGGGTAATACTACTGGTTTTAGGGGATTTATTTGGTTTGGCATCTATGTCAAACTAACCATGTTATGGTTACAAGTGCCTGGATGTTCTCCAACATGGGTATGAGTTATGTACAACTCCTAGGATCCTAGGATGCAAGAACCAAACCAAGTATACTAACTTCCCTAATCGCCTAAGTGACAAATTAGCAAAGGAAACTGTCTATGACAAAGATGATAAATCTAGCATACTCAATATCAACAACTGAGATAGTTTACCAGTTGATTTCTGAAAGATTAGAATCCCCAAGAGTGAGCAAGTCTTTATTCTGTATTGCTTGTTGTAAACTCTCGTACATGACAGAGTCAATATCTGCTGGCTGATTAGGGAACCTATAGAAGACATTTATGTACAGTTTGGAAGATTTGTTAAAAGATTGTGATATATCATGTGAGGATGCACAGAATAATTTTCATGACATTACAAATAGAAATTGTTTATTTGCCTTGCTTTATTTTTATACATGTGCTGGTGATCTTTAGTTTATATTGTATTTTCCTCTGTCATCCAGATGAGTGAGTGA
Organism: Panulirus argus; assembly: GCA_038088735.1. Taxonomy (NCBI): domain Eukaryota; kingdom Metazoa; phylum Arthropoda; class Malacostraca; order Decapoda; family Palinuridae; genus Panulirus; species Panulirus argus. The sequence goes on along the minus strand of JAYMFT010400799.1, from coordinate 4,940 downwards.
AGATGCACATTATTCCCTATTTCACTGATGTACACACAAGAAAAATTACATTTTTGTGTACGACAATGTATCACAAAGGATGAAGAATTTTGACATGTTCTGACATTGGTAGCACTGATTTTCTTACATATATTTCTTAATATGCTTGAAACAGGGTAAACTGTGTAAATTGTCTTGTTTTCAAGCAGAAAATTCCTCCCCATCCACTACCACTGATGGACACATAGCAAAGTAAAAGGCTCCTCCCTATAAGAAACTGCAGGAAGGAGTCAGGATAAGAAAGTAGAAAGGAACTGATAGGATGATTGATCATTACTGCAGAGTTCTTTGACTTCCTGTCAATTAAAAAGGTTTTCTTGGTAAAGAAATTTTATTAACATCATTAAGAAAGGAACTTCCTAAATATATATATATATATATATATATATATATATATATATATATATATATATATTTTTTATTTATTTATTTTATTATACTTGATCGCTGTTTCCCGCGTCAGCGAGGTAACGCCAGGAAATAGACGAAGAAAAACCCATCCCCCTGCATACACACATATATACATGCATGCACACATATGCACCGTACATATATATATACATATATACATACATACACATACACACATGTACATATTTAGACTTGCTCGCCCCCATCCACTCCTGATGCCACCCCGGGGCCTGAACATATATATATATAAATAAAAGTATTGATTGAGAGGTTGAAGGCATGTATAGAGCATTAGACTGGAGAGGAACATGTGGTTTCAGGTAAGGTAAAGGATGTGTGGATCAGGTGTTTGCTTTGAAGAATGTGTGTGTGCAACATTTTGAAAAACAAAAGGATTAATATGTGGCATTTATGGATCTGGAGAAAGCACAGAGAGGGTTGACAGAATGCATTGTATAAGGTCTTTACAAATATACAAAGTGGGAGGAAAGCTTCTAGAAGCAGTGAGAAGTTTTTAGCAAGGATATAAGGCATGTATATGAGAAGAGGGAGAGTGGCTTCCAATGAAAATTGGTCTGTGGGAGGGGGTTTATGGTGTCATCTTGGCTCTTTTAATTTGTATGTGGATGGTGGTGGAGAAGCTGGTAAATGCAAGGACCTCTGAGAGATAAGGGGTGAGTAAATAGTTTGCAGTAAAGAGGAGGCCAGGGAAGCGAGTCAGCTGTTTGTTGATGATAGAGCTCTGGTGGCAGATATGAGTGAGAAACTGCAGAAGTAGGTGAGTGACTGAGTTTAGGAGTGTGTGAAAGGTGGAATGTGAGAATAAATGTTAATCTCAGAAAAGTTATTGGGTTTAGCAAGGCAGAGGAGCAAGTTAGTTGGGGTGTGAGTTTGAATGGAAAAAATTTGGTAGAAGCAGTGTTCTACATACCTGGAAGTGGACATGACAGCAAATGGAACCATGGAAGCAGAAGTGAGTCACAGAGTAGTGGGCTAAAGTTCTGGGAGTTTTGAGGAATGAATGGAAAGGTCATTACCTTGGAGGGTAAAAATGGGTATGTTTGAGGGTGTTGTAGTCCCATGACTATGACCACCCCAGGATCAATTCCTATGAAAGAGTACAGGTGTTAGCAAGGACCTTTCTAAAGGCTTCTGCAGACCAAATCTGCACTTCTGCAAGTAGCAGAGATAAGTAGAATCCACTGGAATGATTACTTCTTTGATAAAACTGTACTCCAAGTGATACAGCCTCACCAAAGGTGACTTTTCACTCACAGTGTAACCTCAAGCAGGTGGAGTCCAGTAACACCTTTTACCTATAGGTATACATGAATAAATATATTCATTAATTATTTATTATAATTGATTGTTGTTTTCCATGTCAGTGAAGCAGCGCCAGGAAACAGACGAAGACCCATCCACTCATATACATAAATGTACACATACATAAATACATACATATACACATGCACATATTCATACTTGCTCGCCTTCATCCATTCCTGGCACCACCCCGCCCCACAAGAAACAGCATCGCCACCCCATGTCAGCAAGAAAGTGCCCAGAAACGGATGAAAAAAGGCCACATCCGCTCACACTCAGTCTCTATGTCATGTGTAATGCACCAAAACAACAGCTCCATATCCACATCTAGGAACTACAGACCTTCCAGGGAATGTGAAACATCTAGGGTAAACCATGGAAAAGTCTGTGGGGCCTGGATGTGGATAGGAAGCTGTAGTTTCGGTGCATTACACATGACAGATAGAGACTGAGTGTGAGTGGATGTGGCCTTTTTTTGTCTGTTTATAAGCACTACCTCGCTGACATGGGGTGGCGATGCTGTTTCCTGTGGGGCGAGGTGATGCCGGGAATGGATGAGGGCAAATAAGTATGAATATGTACATGTGTATATATGTATATGTATGCATATATGTATATGAATGTATGTATGTATATGTATATATGTGTATATATGAGTGGATGGGTCCTTGCCTGTTTCTTGGCACTAAACTTCATTTACTCCAATTTTTCTCCATTCATATTCATACACAAACTAACAGTCCCTTAATCCTACTGAACCTCATAACCTTGCTTTCATTCACATTCACTCTCAACTTTTTCCTTTCACACACTCTTCCAAACCCAGTTGCCAACCTCTGCAGTTTCTCAATAAAATCTACCAGAGCTGTATCATCAGCAAACAACAACTGACTCACTTCCCAGGCCTTCTCATCCCATACAGACTGTATACTCTCCCATTTCTCAAAAACTCTTGCATTTTCCTCCCTCACCACCCCATCCATAAACAAGCTGAACAACCATGGTGACATCACACATTCCTGCCAAAGTCCAATATTAACTTGGAACCATTTCTCTCCTTTCTTCCTACTTGTACACAAGCCTTACACCACTGATAATAACTTCTCACTGCTCCTAACTGCTTTCCTCCCACGTTGCATTTTCTTAAGACCTTCCTCAAAATATCTCTACCAATCCCCATCATATGCCTTCTCCATATCCATAAATGCCACATACAAATCCATCTGTTTTTCCAAGTAGTGCTCACACACATTCTTTAAAGCAAACACTTGATCCACACATCATCTACCACTTATGAAACCAAAATACTCCTCCCAAATCTGATGCTCTGTACATGCCTTCACCCCTCTTAGTAAATAAAATCCCATACAACTAAACAGATATGCTCAACAAACTTATACCTCTGTAGTTTGAACACTCACCTTTATTCCCTTTCCCTTTATATAGTGGCACTATACATGCATTTTGCCAATCCTCAAGTGCCTCACCATGATCCATACCATACACTGAAAATTCTTACCAACCAGTGAACAAAAAAGTTGTCTCCCACTTTCTGAAGAAATTCAACAGCAATACCAGACACTCCAGCCACATTGCATCTTGTGCAAGGCTTTCACCACATCATCTCTCTTCACCAAATACTTTCCATGACTCTCATTTCACATAAAACCCCAAACAAAACACCCTACATCTGCTACTCTATCCTCAAACATATCTGACAGTCCTTCAAAATACTGACTCCATCTCCTCCTTACTTCATCACCTTTTATCACTTTCCCTTTTGCCCCCTTCACCTATGTTCCCAACATCATCATATTTTCCCCAAAGTTTACTGATACTCCCTCACCCCAACTCTAATTTGCCCTCTTTTTCATCCCTTGCAATTTCCTCATGACCTCCTGCCGCTTTCTCTTATAAATCTCCCAACATTTTGTACCCCTTTCCTGTGAGTACTAACTAAAAACCTCTCTTTTTTTCTTTCACTAGCAACGCATTCTAGTCTGCCCATCACACACCTTCTGCATTCCACAAGCATCTCTTGCATATGCCATCACTCCTTCCCTAAATACCACACATTCCTTGCTCACTCCCCCTGCTTCATTTACACTTACCTTTTGCCAATCTACACTCAAACTCCCCTGGTATTTCTTCACACATGTCTTTATTCAAAGCTCACTTACTCTCATCACTGTCATCTCCCCAATATTGTTTCCTCTTCTGAAAACCTCTAAAAATATTCACCTCGCTTCCACTAGAGTGTGATCAGACATCCCAAAAGCTACCTCTTTCAGCATATTTACTTCCATAAGTCCCTTTTTTACATCCTTATCAATCAATATATTTATTCATTTATTTATCATACTTGATCACTGTTTCTCAAGTTAGCAAGGTAGCACCAGGAAACAGACGAAGAAAGATCCACCCACTCACACACATATACATACATGCACATATATGTACAATAAATTCATAAACATACTAACATATACATAAATATACATACATATCCATTTGCACATAAACACATGTACATATTCATACTTGCTCGCTTCCAACCATTCCTGACGCCACCCTGCCCCACAGGAAATAGCAGTGCCACCTCCTGCGTCAGCAAGGTAGCACCGGGAAACAGAAGAAAAAAGGCAACATTCACTCACGCTCACACTCAGTCTCCATCTGTCGTGTGTAATGCACCGAAACCACAGCTCCCTATCCACATCTAGGCCCCATAGATCTTTCTAAGGTTTACCCCAGATGTTTCATATGACATGGTACAGTCCACTGACAGCAGGTTGACCCCCCCTATACCACACTGTTCCATTTCACTCTATTCCGTGCACGCCTTTCACCCTCCTGCATGTTCAGGCCCCAATTGGTAAAAATCCCTTTCACTCCATCCTTCCATCTCCAATTTCGTCTCCCGCATCTCCTTGTTACCTCCATCTCTGAAACTTATATCCTTTTTGCCAACCTTTCCTCATTCATTGGTTCCATACGTCCAAACCATTTCAACATACCCCCCCCCCTTTTTTTTCCTCTTGTCATGGACAAAAGTCCACATCAAGGACAGGTCCTAATTGGAATACAGATAGAATTGAGAAAGGGGGAAAAACAGACAGGGAAAGTATTTACAAATTTTTGAGAAAGTGAAAAACGTCTCTTGAAAT
>JAYMFT010400788.1:0-18941 GCA_038088735.1 Panulirus argus | reverse complement strand
AAACTGGAGGGGAGGATTTCCAGCCCCCCGCTCCCTCCCCTTTTAGTCGCCTTTTACGACACGCAGGGAATACGTGGCAAGTATTCTTTCTCCCCTATCCCCTGGGATAAATAACAGGTCAGGCATCAATCATCAGATACTAACGTCAGGAATTAGATCTATGGATGATATGACCAGGAGTAAGATAAATGAATAAACAGGTTCACGAGTAACTACTGTAAGTTCAGGGGAACCTGATAAGTGGGTGGTGGGCATCCATAAACAGTCAAAAAATGCGACCAGGTAGCGAGCATACAAGACCTTAAAGACAATTAAAGAAAAGAATGAAGCAATGAAAAAATGATTCCGTCTTTCTCAAACTAGCTAAGTTCACTTTATCAACTTTGCTCTTATGAAACTATATATAAATCTGCATTTATTTCCTTAAAATGATTCATATCTTGTCAGTTGGATAATTGTCGGTATCTGCTGGTCACTATAAAGAAGAAAAATTTTGGAACAATATGCTCGTCAATGAGAATGACTCATTTATGTTCTTTCTATTATTGCTTTTGAATATTCATTATACTGGAGAGCGTAATCTATTTGTCCCAATTCAAGGAAGGACATTATTTCTAGAAAATAGTCTGATTCTTGTTTCTAAGACCTAAAATCGGTTTTCCTCACAGTCATTAACATTGTTGGAAAGACATTTTCATTACTGCGTTTCTTATTGCACCAATCAGGTCTCCTAAGCGTCTATTTGCTAAAGTTGTTATGCCCAAGGAAGTGGAGTATATAACCCTAATCCCTTAATGTTCTTGTGTCGTAAGCATTTAGATCAAACATATCGAGGGATCATCCACATGAGGAAAGATCAGATATGTAGAGAACACCTAACCAGTGAGGATATGATAATGTCTCAGGGCGCATTTCAGGTTCTGGCCTGCACACTGCTCCTACTGAAGCACACTTCACGTCCGTCCGTCTCACTGGCGACCCTCCTCGTTAGGGATAATCATGTTGCTACTCGATGAACTGCCAGGAACAAGATGTCACTTTCCACCTTTCACTTTTCTGACACTAAGAAATACAAGTCTTACCTGTTCTACCTTTGTATATATTTCCATGACGGATTAAGTATCGTACAACCATTATGTTTTATTTTAGCTTTCATGCAGTCATGGGTGTGCTGTTTTAAGCCATATACATACACACACACACACACACACACGCACACACACATCCTGAGACCCTCTTCAGCAGTATATATATATATATATATATATATATATATATATATAAATATATATTCCCTGCGTGTCGTAAGAGGCGACTAAAAGGGGAGGGAGCGGGGGGCTGGAAATGCTCCCCTCCTGTTTTCACTTTTCCAAAACAGGGAACAGAGAAGGGGGCCAAGTAGGGATTTTTCCTCTAAGGCTCAATTCTCCGTTCTAAACGCTACCTTGCTAACGCAGGAAACAGCGAATATGTATGAAAAAAAATGAAATATATATATATATATATATATATATATATATATATAACAAAGGCGTCTGATCCGTGCTCATGGCGTTGAGTCAAAGATCGTCTATTGTGGATTCTGGTCCAAAGGCTTTAAATACATTCTTGCACTCTATGAAGAGGGCAACATGTTTTGTTATGGTAAGGTAGTGATAATGGAACACAGGGGTGTGGTGAACTCACACGAAAGCACCTTAAAGTTTTATATAACCGTCTCAAGGTTTAGCAGAAGACTCTGGCTCAACCCTTTCAAGCTGTGCAGTAAATTTTAATAAATATCTTCCCTCCTAAGATGGAGGCAGACAAGACCTGCTGGGTCTGAGGTACAAGCTATATATTTGTTTATCTTGTTAGCGGCTTCCTTATTCGGTGGCTGGATAAAACTGGGGATGTGAATTACCTCAGTCTACCCCTTAACGCTGACGACCATCACTTTGCTTCACGTGTTATCACTTGGTCTAGGAAGATCTCTAACATACTTCATCGCCTCCGTACATAAGACAATATCAGATATACACATATGGTGGTTGTGGCTCCCGCATGAACTTCCTGACGTGGGAGGCGATCCCGGGGGCATCATTCACGGTGTGGCTTAAAATATTTATCAGGAAGAGAGCAAAATGGTGGTTCTTCGCGCTGCAGCCACGGCAGCAGCAGCACCTGGTGAGGCCATGGTGGTGCGCGTGACGAGTGTTCGCTAGGAGGGTACGAGGATCCAACAATTTGTCCTTGAATACGACGAAAGTTAATGACTGATGCCGTCCAACATGGGATCCTCCTTCCGAACAGGCCCGTTATATGGAGGTCCCGTCATCTGGGCAATGCACGAAGCCTGGCCCCCCCCCGGACAGCTTCACACACAACCTTCCCCCACAGTAATACAAACTGTACGCTGCTGGACCGTTACAAGCATCAAGTTTGTATAACTGTACTGCAAATATTCACCTCATTTCCCTACATGCGCCACAAGCCATATGTACCTCATCGTTATTGAGACGGTCAACCTGCATTTGCCATCACAGTTCAAATCTTCAAGTCTCCAACACTGCTACAAAGTCACTTCTTTTACGAAAGCCTAAACTTTAATAATATCCATAACAAGGAACCCCATCTCTCCACCAGTACACATGTTGCTCAATGCACTGTAGGCCATACCCACAGGATCCCAGAGCAGCGTCACAATACCTGCCCCAGCGGTACAACACGTGAGACTCTGGCTCGAGCACGGCTCCCAGTGCCACACGGCTTCTAAAGCACCACCTTCGCTCCCGGAAGACAATAACAGTGGTTACATAAGGAGAAGCGAACAGGAGTTGCCTCTGTTGTCCTGTTCCTTCGTCTGTCATATAATGACGTTCTGTGTCCTTAACTGACATCATCTATGACGGAGCGTGACGCAGAAGGGGAGCAAACCTCGTATTGCCACGCCTCGAGGTGTTTCTTGGTGCCTCAGATCTACCCCCAGCACCTGGACGCATCGTTCTCATCATGTGGGGCATAGAGGAAAAAAAAAAATCCAATGATAGTACAGTTTTTATCTTAACGGAAAAAAGTCAGATATGCTCCCCAGCTGTACGTATTGTTCAAATACCGTTAACAAAACAAGTACGTGAGTGTACACCTTGCTAGTTGTGGCTGGGAAAATTGTGTTATACGTGTGGGAAGGCCAGACGCCTCAAGATTACCTTCCTGTACCTGACACGCTTAACTACAACACTTACTTCCATTAGTCTCCCCATGACATGTCAGGTACTGAGGGTTGTAACAGGTTTCCTTGAGAGTGACGTCGTCAACAGCACGACACAACTGCCGAGGATGATGAATGTGACGGGGTGAAAGTGAGGGAGAGAAAACTAGAGCAAGACAACGGTGGGAGAAGGCGTCTCAGGTAAAACGGTAAAACCCTTAAGCACAACAGTAGAACCCTTAAGCACTACGGTAAAAGCATTAAGCACGACTGTACGACCCTTGAGCACAACGGTAGAATCCTTGAGCACAACGGTAGAACCCTTGAGCACAACGGTAAAACCCTTGAGCCAAACGGTTAAATCATTAAGCACGACGATACGACCCTTGAGCACAACGATAAAACCAGTGAGCACGACGATACGATCCTTGAGCATAACGGTAAAACTACTGAGCACGATGTCGCGACCCCTGAGCAACCCAGTATGATCTTTGAGCATGACGGAACCACCCTTGGCGTGACAACTGACCTGACCCTTAGGGGACCTCGGGGGTTAAGTGCTGTTGTATGTGTGGTGCACAGACACATCACCCTGCTCACCCCACAGGTTCCTTCCCAAGGTTACCTCACAATACACTGAATCAAACGTTCTGTAAACACAAACTCTACATTGACCTACACGCCCTCTTAAAGTTCGACAATCACTACTAAACCAACTTATCGAAAACCAGGACGGCTCTCACCAAGGCCACACCGCTCCGGGGTATAAATTCGGACTGCTGAGAACTCTAAGCTGAAAGCTAATAAGAAGGACTCCGAGCGAGTAGCACATGAATTGAATAAGGACCTTGTTTTGCCAACCGAGCAATTCGGTTCCATCACTGCGTCTACCAACCCACATGCTATGGTGTGAGCAAGACTTTAGAGGCGCACGACAAACTGGAATGTATGGAGTTAACATGAATGTGGCTGGTTATGAGGCAAGTGATAGAAGTTGGACTGCGGTCCCCATGCATATGGTACACTAATACAAACGCGGTACAAGATGGGTCAGTGTTCATATATACATATGCGCGTTAAGGAGACATGTGAGGCAAATCAAAGGGATGAGTCTGGCCACAATGTCCTTAGTACAGACTGGGCCACCTAGCAGTGTACTATATATCAACTACAACAACAATCTCTGTGGGTAGGGGAGAGAATACAAATATTAACTACTTATCTCATGCGTGTTGCAGATGACCAAGATGGGCAGGATCGAAGGGTTGGCAATCATCTCTCTCTCTCTCTCTCTCTCTCCCCACTCTGTATCATCACTCTCTAAAAGAAAACCTGCAGCCACGCAAGGATTTTTCCTCGAACGCTTAGTCATCTGTTCCCGATGATGCCTTGCTAAGATGGGAAAGGCCAGCCAGCAAGGGGAAGAAATATAGTCTCCCCCTCTTATAATATACGATAGTGTGTATACCCTGGTTCAGTCGGAGGGAGTGATGCTAATCAACTATACAACCCACGGATTCACCTATCATCCATGAATAAGATATTATGATCATCTTCCGCCAACCCTCTGCCCAAAGACTTGTCGTTTTTAAGTAGACGCTCCAGTCATGAACAAATGTCCACATTAAGGCCGGGCCTTAACTGAAATACTAAGGGGTTAATGAAATGGGAAACGAAGAGACAAGCAAAAGTATTAATTTTGGAGGAAGTGTCTTTTAAAAAGTGCTAAGTCACGGCAATTGGAAAGAACACTAAAAGAGTAAAGAGTTCCAAAGCTCCGAGGTGTAGGGAAAGAAAGTTATCAAAACGGCCCACACGTAAGTTGCCAACGGCCACACAGTAATCCTGTGACGCAACAGCTTGCCGAGTCCTGTGCTGTCTAGCTAATGGTGGGGGTACACAAGCAGTCAGCTCTTGGAAGTAAAAACCAAAGTAATACCAAGAGAAGAGGGAAAGTGGACCAACATTGCAGCGTAGGGCAAATGGGTCAAGTTTTAAAGTTAGCCTTGGAGAGTTAATAAGTCGAACCGCATTCGACTCAATTCTGTCAAGTAATGATGCAGAGCTAAAACAACCCTAGATGTGAGAGCAATGCTCCACACAAGGGCGGATCAGTCCTAGTATTCTTTTTCACCAGTTGATGTAGCCCTCATTTTTTTTTTTTAACATCTCCAACACTACGGTGCCATCCTTGAGAATGATGACCTGATGTTTGACCTGACACTTAAGGGTTGGGTCAAAGGCCAGGCCATCATACCCAAGGGTCGTAAGTCGTGCTCAAGGGCCAAATCGGTGAGCTCGAGTTTCCTTGAAGGAGACCACAAGATCTATGTGATTGGATGATCTATGTATTTCTAAGGACTCAAATGGATGATCTATGTATTTCTAAGGAACTCAAGTGACATTTAGCAAACCAGTTGGCGCAGTGCAGTTCTCCAGTACTGTCCGCACAGCTCGAGGCCTACGTCAACCTTGCTTCTAAGAAAAAGATTCCGTCTTTGATATACGTGAGCTAGACAATCTGGCCGCACAGCTCCGGCAAGTGTAGGTCGAACTTGCTTTCACAAGGCACCTTCCACTGAAGGGAAGCTTAAGCTTTGTATATTGATACAACTATCATGTTGTGAATCACCAGAAAAAAAAAAAACACGAAAAGAAAACTAATATACACTTCCACAGGCTCTCTCAAGCCAATTTCGATTAAGCCATTCTGTCGGTTAGGTTAGGTATATCTGATGTGGTCGAGAGGCTTGAAATATCTTCCCAACGAAACCCATGAGGAGTCTCATGGATCCATTCCGTTCTTGCATAAAGACAGAACCTCTGAAAGGTGAAACATATTTCAGGCCAAGACATCTCAACAACAATCTCGCCCTAATAAATCTCACTATTCCTTAAGTCAGTATTTTCCTGCGACCCTTCGTTTACCTATGCATCAAAATACCATTTCATTCCTAATCACTCGTTTCCTACCCTATCCAGCTTCTTGTCTCCCTCGATAGATCTGGCTATCCCTGAAACCCTGACCACAGACTCATGGGTCCAAACTGTTCGGCTGGTCCGGGCCGGGAGGAAGGTATGGGTTTTACGTAGATACCACTCGGCTGGTTCGGACGCGGAGGAAGGTATATATTTACATGTACACCACTCCGCTAGATGGTAAACAGTTTACCTTGTTCGACTCCAGCCAGCCGCGCCAGGCTTGTAATAGACGCTGACCAATACCACTTTCCTCTCTGACAAACGCACTAATTCAAGTGAAATAATGCTATCATCTGCCCCACTGCAAGTACATAGCACGTTCGGAAAAGGTTCAACATATTTATACTCGTTCCAATTTGAATCTTTCTGACTGGTATTTGCGTATTCACAGAACTATCCAGTCCCATAACGGATCCACAAGCAATATTTCATGTATCTTGATGCCTTATAAGACTGAAAAATATCATTTTTATTTACAAACGAAAGCCTAGTTAAGTTTATGGGCAAAAGGCATTCACACACCCAGGTTTAAAGTTATCCTTGGTCTAAACTCAGTAATTATCAACTAACAGAGCAACAGACGCTCACGCACAGTGGGATGCCCAAGGCACACCAGTCCTCAACACCACGTTAACAACCCGACGCGCTTGTCACTCGCCGTCTGAATGAAGCAAAGCAACGCAGCTGACGGACATATCCCGGATACACCCGGAGTGTCTGATCTGAGTCATTTGGAGACTGAGACCCACCACTACGCAAAACAATATTTAAGCAGAGACAGTCATATTGTTCTAATAAACGTAAAAGAATAATTTGGCTTGAACAATTCATTTAGAGAAGTATAACATTAAACACACAAACCAAACGTGTAATACAACAATATGCAGTAATAAAGAGGTTTTTACTTCACCAGTATGGATGAAGACCAACTGACAACCCGTGACAAGACCTTCTCTACCATCCATCATCGTCTCTTCACCATATGTTTTGTAACGTTGTTTAAAACTAATCTCAGTACACACAGACATAAAACTATATCCTTAGCTAGGCTGGTCACATGTGATCCTAGGCGTTACATCCGACAATTGGACGTCTCTGTCATGTCGCATTCGTACATTATTCAACATCAAAATCCAGAATCTACATATACAACAGGTGCTGAAATACGCGTGGAAGGCCACTCTGTCTGAAAAGGAGCCATTCTTGATTACCGAACTATTTTCCTTCGGTAAATCGATGTTTAAATGTCTTGTGTTGGGAGGATGAACATATGTAATCCTTTGACATAAGAAGCTGCCGAGTTTATATGAAGTGTTGTGGTCAGTTTACTGCAAAGTTCTTAAGCCATATTACTACTTTACCAAAGATACCTCATTCTAGGTATAATTACTACGATCATATTTGGTGAAGACTTTTGTAAGGTCTATTACCAGCGTTTTGTTCTCAAATTCCTCTACAATCTATTGGAGATGAGAGAGGTGTGATCTTCCCGTCATGTCGCACGTGAACTGTTTGATTCTATAAAGATGAAATGAAATTTTTAATGACTGATGCTAGTGGTATTAGTCCGCATCTCTCTCTCTAGCCTTGCCATTATGGTTAAATCTAGCTGTAAGTACTTTCTTCTTATATTTCTCTGCTTCCTTCTTTATGTTATGGGATTATGTACGTCTGTTTCAGAATTTCCAGATAACACCAGAGACCCAGGTGTGTATCCAGAGGACGTATTGTGTCCTTCCCAACGTCGTATTACGCTCCTCCATCACAACGGAGTTCAGTGTCAGTATCATGACGCTTTCTGTTCTTCTTTATCCTGAATTTCATATACAGCGGTCAGTATTTTCCCCTTCTTTCGACATAAGCACAGTGCATTACAATCCTGTCTTAATTCTTTTACAAATTAATAGCTGTATTGCTGTCTCACTGGTACGTTTCTGATACATCTTCCAAGCCATCCTGTGTTCCAACTCTCTACACATTCTTCTAATGCTTTGCCATTCAGGCATCTTTCATCCACTGAACACTGTTATCCATTTCTTCCAAGTGTGAATGTTCATAAATGAAACTAAATTCGATAAATTCACCCCGGCGGATATGCATGTGATGGTTCAGTATCCATTAACTATTCATCCTCACACTGTGATGTGAGGATGTCTACAGCGTCTGCACACGGTGGGGATCAACATTATGGTTACCGATATGAAACATTTTGGTTGGCACTCGTAACAGTAAGCAAAGATTAAATCTGTGGTGGTCTAAAGAGTTCTCCACTGTGCCCCTGCTCGTCTGTACCACTTCTGGAGATGTTCCTGGTTAAGATGCTGTTAAATAGAGTCCAGTTCCCTCTCTGGTGTGGTACTTGGAAGTAACCTCAACGGAATAAAGTTGGGAGTGGGTTTCGAAAACCAGCAAGACAAAAGTCTGTAAGTTCCTTTAAGTGTTCAGTGAATTACAAAAGTTTTGCCTCTTGCGGCTTACAGAAGAGTTTAATAACTTAAAAGTTCTCAGTCTTTATAGGACACATGTGTCTCATATCAAGTGATTATCAACAGTTCGGATGTTGTAAGAGAACGCTCAAAATACAAACCCACTCTCCCACGTGTCCTTCATAGTCTCTCACTCTGTATAAGTTGACACTGAAAAAATACATTCCTTACTGTGAGCTTCAGTGGCGGCTGTGAACACTGCACATACTCCACTATATCAACCAGTTGTAGATGATAACAAAATAATGAATCTGTCGGTGGACCTTACCTTGACGCTGACCAAGATACCTGCCAGGACGGCCACAAGAGAGAGAAAGATAGGCTCCTGCACCAACATACCTGCCGGGAGATGAAGAAGAAAATAAGTTAATATAATGTTACGTAATTAACATAATTAACAATGGTCCTCCTCAATGCTAATGTTAAAAGGTCACTATCTCAGCAGACGAAGCAAAAATAGGAGAGCTAGAGGGAAGGAGAAAGTGCCAGAAGAAGAGATACTGAGAAGGTTGAAAGAAATCATAGAAATATAGAAAGAGGAGTGGGGAAGGAGAGAGAAAGGAAGGAAGTGATAACTGAGTGAAAGAAAAATCATGACCAGAACCCATCAATCCATCAGTGCATATTATGTGACAAGTCACAATAAAATAGTTCAAAACAAGAACCGTCTTCCAACTAGTCAGCACCTGAGGAACTGAGTCGGGGCTTCGTACCTCTGGCTTATTTCTTCCACCGTGTCTCACGGTCGTTCAGTCCATTTGCCGGACTTCCGACCGTGACTCACGGCCGTTCGGTCCATTTGCAGCTGGGGAGAGCGTGTTCTGGCTCTCGCTACGATGGTCGGAACAAGCCTTCCCCTCGATAACATTTATCACCTTAAATATCCCTTTATGTTAACCTTTTGATCACGACCCTTGGCTGTGAAGGCCGATGAGCATTTGATCCGAACCGTAAGGGTCAGGTCAAAGGTCAGGCCGTCACAGGGAAAGGTTGGGCCGTCGTGCTCACGGGGCTATGCAACCGGATGCAGATGATGTGTCGTCATCCGCGACCTTTACCCTTGCTACACATCACCACAGATCCGTGGAAGAAGGTCCTGCCACAGACTATGCGCCACTCACGTCTCCGTTACAGCTACGCTGCGGCTAACACATCTCTCCTTCTTAATTTGTCATCTATCACGAAGAAATTCACAAAATCCTCCCAAAGAACTTCCTGCTTAGCTCTGAGGTAGAGAGTGAAGAGCACATACCCGCCTCTTATCTATCAATACAAAATAACAAAAATATCAAAATCTTCCGACTGCCTCCTGACTCTTAATCAATAATATGAAACAAAAGAAATATTTTCATTTACTCATGAATACTGCAACCTTCACTCATTCCCCTACCAGACTTAAGTTTCCGTTCACCCCGTCACACACACACACACACACACACACACACACACACACACAAATAAGGCATGTAACACCATGAGTTTCCCTACCTGTCTCCAGCGACACTGGTGGAGTGGGCGTGAATGTGACACACTAACGCCCACCATACACAACGTATCATTAAAGTCAAACCAATCTGTTGGAGGGCGAGTGATGCTTCCTAACATGACAGACCTAACCCAAACCCTCTCCCACACGCCTCCCCCATCCCTCCTACACCTCATCCATCCCACAACTTTCCTCACACTTTCTGCACCCAACCATCCCTCAACATCATCCCTACATACCATCTACCTTACCCATACCACAACCACTTTCCTAACACTCCCTCCCACAAAACCCTCCCCCACACCTCCTGCCTTCCTACAACAACCAACGCCAGTATATAACACACAACCTGTTCCCCCTCCACACATATGATACTTTAAAGTACACATTCTCACAAATACTGTATACAATTCGCGAACTAAATATACCCAATCTGTCTCCAAGTGCAGGTAGCTATACCACATAAGTTTACAAGTATGTCACCTTACTTTCTACACAAGTTCTGCCGGTTGGCAAGCAACCCAACCCTACCCTGCAACTTCTGGGGGTGAAAAGTACAAAAAAAATAAAAAGCAAGAAGTAAACTGATTATCTCTTTACCCCATCTGTGATGTTAATTTCCCTAGCAAGACTGCACGCCCACTAATCACAAGGTTCGTCCCGTCGTGCTCCAGGGATTACATTCAATATTTTACTTTCTTTTACGTACAGTCCGGCCATGAGCCATACGTGGTGTGTAACAAGTTAAACTCCAGGTTCAACAGTCATTAACCCTAATTAGGCCCCGCGTGACTAATTACCCTAATCCTCCCGTATCCAAAGGTCACAGTCAGCCGAACAGAACGGCAAAAGATTCCTACCGTGAAGGTCTCAAGACACAGGAAGACGCCGCGCTACAAGCTGAAGTTCCAAGAAGGTTCTTATCTGGGGTGAGCAAGTCATCCTCTGTGGTTTCCGAGCAGACGCGAGCTGAAAATACCCGATCCACAGGAAATGCGGGGAGCTCTAACGTTACCAGTACAGGCACACGCGCACACACACACACACACATTTCTGTCAGTATGTGGGTTGTTTCCGAGGGTCCAGAGGCACACGGCAGGCCCCCGGCTGTAGTTTCCAAGCAACAATGCGGGCAAGAAAGATCTGGCGAACGGACCCACAGACGCCATTGGCTACAGCATCTCTCCTCAACCTTAGTGACTAGGCTCAGGGGCTAAACTCTGGTGGGAGGGGAACCTGACACTAAACTACTGACGGAAACTGATATCGAACTACTGCTGGAAGCTGATATCGAACTACTGCTGGAAGCTGATATCGAACTACTGCCGGAAGCTGATACCAAACTACTGCTGGAAGCTGATACCAAACTACATGTAAAAAAAATACTGCAAACCCAGCCAAATAAATCACCATTATTATGGATGAAGGGTAGAACCCTAATAAGCTTCTTCTTATGGTTTATGTGCAGACCAGCCAGACGAGGACTGGCGATTATAATACTTCCTCCTTTCCTTGGACGGCGAAGATGGATGGTTCTCTTCCTTCTACTGTCCTCTTTTCCTATAACCTTTCCATCTTCAAAAACTGGGTCTACAAACGCCTGAAGAGCTGTAACTAACCCCCCTCCCTTCCCCTCTTAAACTCATTATATTACCTTTAAAACCGATGTGGTTACAACTAAGGCACACTTTTACTTATGACAATAACATTACTTCCTCTCACGTAATTCCCAGACAAATGTGCGGCATGAGAATTCTTGCCGTACTTTTCTAAAGCACGAAGGCACGACCTTTGGGTTTAATGGCTTGGTCTTTGACCTCTCTTTTAAAGGTCAAACGAAAAACAAGACCATCAGAACCGTGGGTCGTAACACTGTGCTCAAGGGTCAAAACGTAGCGTCGTGCTAACGAGATTAAACCCCAACAAAAGTGTTCTGTGTCAGAGCCAGAAGTACCCTAGTTACCTAACAAGCCCCAGCTGACTATGTGACAACGTCCAGATGGAACGCTGGTGAAGGTTACTTTCCCTTTATACCTCTCCCGACTCCCACAGCCGTCGTACTACTACTCTGTGTGTGAGTAATGCCTCGGGGACACACGCCTACTATCGCTCACCCTACTAGACCAAATGGCTGTCTATCAAGATTCTTTGACTCTATGCATTTATCTGCCTGGGTGGATCTTACATAAACAGTCAAGCAACTTCTGGGGAATTAGTTGCCCCGGCCCGACACTAGTACAGGGACGGTTCATTCCACCGGACCATGGTACATAACAAATCATTACATAGCTGTACATGAACTAGCCTATTTGACATTAGGACTTTTCTTGTTGAGAAAATTGAAAACAAATCATTAACCTCTCGTTAATTATACAAAAGGCAGCTAATAGTTACAACCGTGAAAAGGGGTAACCTGACGAAACGCCTTGTGAAACAGAAAGAAAAGTTTTTAAGGTTACTTACTGAGAATTTTCAAATGTAATATCAATCTATTATCGCAAATCAAAGCGTACTGAGAGCTGTGAATAATACACAATATAATCATGAGAAACTTCGCCACAAATGCGCCAAAATGTGAAACAAAAAACTGCTGCTAGTTGAGGAAAAATGGAGCACATCCGGAACCTAATCCTACCTATGGTGAAAAAACCGATCTAAATCTGATTATCATCCATCATGACTCTGCAACACTTGTGGTCAGTACAACTTGTCTCAGATGTAACGGACGGATGGAAGTCCAAACGAGTAATTCTGTCACGTATTCCACCCAGAGCTGACGGTAGATAAGGAGTGTCCCCCAGGTCCGTCACAGGATGTAACTTATGGCAGAGTGAACTGACGTCTTCTGTGAACATTAGCTAAGGCTTCATACAAATAATTTCAACAGGCCTAAGGATAATTCATTTACGAAAATTGATGAGGATCTAAGCTTCGGAACACACACACACACATACATACACACACACATCATTTATCTCAACATTAAGAAACAAATCTTAAAAATCTTGTTTCAAATTATGGCAAGCTTGAGTAAAACTCGTAAAAAAAACTATGCTATGTCCGGCCACCGCAAGCACATCCCATGGAACTATGAAGATAAGTTAATGTTCTCAGGGGAGCTCTGGGCGCTTGCGCTGCAATATTTACATACCACATAGGATTAGTACGATACTCCACGTTTGGTCACGTTCACCCTTCCAAGAGACATCGGACCCACGATCCTAAACTTCCTGACCCAATATTACGAGAGAGTCCTGCAACATACTCGGCCCACGCTGATACAATCACATCTGTTGTAAGAAGCGATATTCACAGTAAACAAAAAGATTCAATGTCCCAACACATACACACACACAATTAGACGGCTACCGGACTCACGGCAACCACATCCTGAGTCCAGTAGCATCTCTCCCTTGTCCGCTGACTTGTTAAAACTCCTTGAGCACGATACTACCATCTAAGACGGTCTGAACACCGGTTTAACCTTAGAAGTTAGGTCTTATAACCAGGTCATCATACTACATGGGTCGAGCTCAAGGGGTTACGTTGGCCACGGGACTCGCAAAACTAGGACTAAGAAGAAAACGTTCAAAATTCTATATATGATTGTGACGGATCTGACGTGGACATTATCATGAAACTTTAGTCAGCCAGCCTGAGGTTTCCTCTGGATGTAAAAAGGATGATTTACAAACATGAAGACTGCACCTTCGAATATGGGCCATAATGACGGTTGATTGTGGGGTGGGGAGAAAGAAAGAATTAACGAATACTTCTGTCAACCAGTACTTTCCTAACCTCAATCCAATCAACCCAGATTCTCTTAAATACTAAGGTATCTTAACCTAGCCTAGTCCAAAGCCCAAATGTTAGCAAAGCATTTCTTCGTCTACCTTAACCTAAGCCAAAGTCAACCTAATTATACGTGCACTGCCGATGACATTTTGATGCCTTTGAATAACAATATTCAAAACTATAAATTCACAAAGAAGTACATCAATAATATTAATGATCCAAAATCATGCCATAATTAGCCTAGCTTAGAAGCCAGAGACCTTTCTGATCACAGTGACATGCAATACATGAACTCTCAAGCCGCAAGGGGAATAAAAGACAACCCTTTTGTCTTTTCTTCCCCATAAGTTCTCCTGCATATCCCCAGTCAAGTGTACATGCACATGGAGACTCCTAAATACATCCCAACTAACCTGCTGGAGGGTGGGTGGAGGACGGGGTGAGGTAGAAAGCGTCATTGTATGACTGAAGCAGGAACAGCATAACGCGGAAAACTCAGCGAGACATTCCAAGAGCACCATCTAGATTGTACAACCTTGGACAAGAACAACAGTTTCTTTTTAAGAGTAGCCTGAACAGCAGGACAAACACTCAGTAATAAATACAAATGCGCCTGGACGAGCATTAACAAGAGAAAAAAAAAAGTGAAGCAGTACTTTCTGAGCCTCCAACAACCGTACCAACAAGAATAGTGTCTGAGGTAAGAACTGATCCAACAACAGCAGTTTCAGAGGCAAGAACCGTACCAACAACAGCAATGTATGAGGCAAGAAACGCATCAAGAACAGTGTCTGAGGCAAGAACCGTACAAACAAGAGCAGAGTCTGCGGCAAGAACCGTACCGAAAGGAACAGTGTCCGAGGCTAGACTCGCATCAAGAACAGTGTCTGAGGCAAGAACCGCATCAACAAGAGCAGCGTGAGACAGGAGGTGTAAGCACCGTCATCCTGACCACGAGCCACAGCCACACCACAAACCTCCTACAATGACGTGGGGAGCAGCGGGCTGGGGGGCTTGGTCTCACTACTTCCGGGAAGGGCTCTAGGCCGCACCACCGCAAAATCTTCCTACTTGCTGACGCTCCACATACTGTGTCACGTCACCAGTCTCGCCACTCTTCCCTTCACAGAAGTAGTCAGCATCTCATCCTCAATGCAGATGTATCTACGTTTCTAATATGAAGTTTGTATACATATGTATGTAGATTATAACTATTAATTTCCTCATAAGAGATTTTCCCTGCTTATTAACCTCTTGAGCAGGACGTCACGACCGTGGGTTATAACAGGGTGGCCTCTGACCTGACCATTAAGGGTCACACGAGGGGTTTCTATGTTCTAGTTGTTATGTTACAGTTCTCTTAACCCTTGAGCACGACCGCGCCTTCGACTGGTTGCTTAAGGGTCAAGAGACGAACCAGCATACATAAGGGCCATATGATCTTACTCAAAGGGTTAATCACTGTTAGACTAAGCCCCCCCGCCGCTTTGTATCGTACACCAAGGCACACTGTAATCTGCTGCAACCCCAACACTCCATTAACAAGCAATGACAAAAAGTCTTATCAGCCACTCTGGTTCATTTCTGAAAACAAAAGGGAAAGGTCTTTATATGTGGAAACCCTCAAACAAAAATGACATTTTCTTAACACGGAAAAACAAAGTGAATTTCAACCTCTGACATTTGGACTAAATCAAAACACCATGTTGCCATCATATGGTCAAGATGGATCCTGAGATGGATACAGGGTGGGCACTAGTGTCTCACACAACACTGGACCAGAGATGAAGTTAAACACTGGAAAAACAGTTCAGCAATATAATGCATAACACCTGGAACCGACATCGAGGGAAAATCTTTCGCAACATCTGAAGGTTAGGTTAGGTTAGGTTAAGGTACAAACTTAACATAACCAAACATAGAAAAATGAGGGAGGGACGGGGGAAGGCCAATGTTTAAGTGGTACAGTATTTCAGTACCGGATGACACTTTTTAAAAGACCTGCTTCAAATTAGTCTTGATGTCATCAGCGAACAGCTCCACGAAAGATGCAATGATCAAACAACCAGAGAACATATTTTGAAAGTATGTAAGAAACTTATTAGATAAGTATGTGAAGTGAAAGAATGGAATTAACTGAATGATGGAAAAGTGAATGCTGACAGCATATACAAGGATGGAAATCTGTATGAGAGCAAAGTTTAAAAGATGGGGCCCCAAGAGAGTCGAACTCTCTCCGTCCTGTAGAAATAGGTAACCATACATTCATCAATGTTAGTGAAAGTACGGAGGAACATGAGTAAATGAGCATGCCAAAAAAGACACCAGAGATATCAAACTGTCTATATCTACCAACTTGGGTAAAAAAAAAAAAAAGTTTACAGAAATATACAATAAAAAAGGATAAAATGATCATTTCCTTCTGACAATAAATAGAGCAAGATTTAAAACAAGAAAAAGTATCACTTTACCTACAAGTACCACAATATCAACGTAAAGAGAGCAGTTTGAGTTACACTATTGAGGAAAATAAATTTTTTAAGATAATACCATAAAGCCCCTGGTACAGTACAGCATTAGACGAGACAATCTATTGCCAGCACTGATAGGCTTCTGGGGAACCCCCCCAGTTACAATTACTGAAACGTTAAGGCAATGGGAAGTCCAGCACGTATTTACAACATCAGCAGGTGTGTGCAGTGGGCCCCGCCAGCCGTATCCACCGGCTTTACACAATGATGACTCGCGTTACACGGAACATTATCACAGTCTCACCAGCAACGCCAGAATTACTCTAGATACCTGCGTAAGCCACATCATTGTTGTTAAGCATAAGTGCTCACCCACGCCATACAGTCAGTTCATTCCTAACCCTGAACTTAATTAATTACGCAATACGTTAAAGAAGTACTCAAGAATGAGATGTGGTAACAAAGAATGCGAAAAAACAATGAGAGGTTATGACGATACACTATCAAAACCAGAAGATACGCAACGGAACTACCAATCAGTGATAGGATCAAACCAAAGTAGCAACTGTTAAGGCCACCTGGTGCTGGAGTCTGCTGGTCAAAAAGGATCACTGTTACTGACCGCTGTTACTGACATGTAGGATTACTTTGGAGTCTGTCAACCCTCTCAAGATGTCCCGAATCCCTAATATCTAATTACTAACTCAATTAACATACCATGGGCGTGTCAGTTACATAAAGCCTCTCAAATCTCCCATACACATCAATATGAGCTAAGAATCGGAAGCATGAGATCCCATATTATAACAAGTGCTTCATTGAACACACAACGATAGTTCATTAAGTAAGACCACCGTCTGCATTCATATCTCTATACATAGTCTATCCTCTTCATCTGATCCAAAAATATTCCTCTGGCATCTGATACATCCCGTATCAAATCCCTTAAAAAAAATGCAGGTGCTCTGTAAGCCTAATGAATTATTAGTAAAAATCCTTCCAAAAACATCTAAACAATCTCATTACCTCGAACAGATTCAATGAAACTCAACAGTTCATGAAATCATAATTTCTATGGCTGCCAGGAAATCTTATACCAATAAATAATGGCAGTAACAAATATAACTAGCCTTCCTCCACTATTTAGCTACCGTTACTGTCATGCTCCCAAGCCCCGAGAGACGCTGTTTCAATATTTTCCCAGCCACGGATTCCACAATTCTTCTTCGCCCTCATATCCAAACTGGAGACCATGACTTTAATTTTCTCACAAGAGGAAACGCAAGTACACTAGCATAGAGCCATGTACAACTTAGTAAAGGATCACTTGAACTGTCATCATGCACTTGGTGTAGCCTAGCATGACTTACCTATGACGATAGCATATTATACTGGATGAAATCCAGCACTAAACAGTTTCAGCAACAGCTCAGGTACTATCAGCGCTGGACTGCATATCCTAAGTTACTTAATGTATAAGTATCAACACTGTAATGCACAAAGAACATTATGCAATATGCAACATGGTGTGTTCTTGTATCTAGAAATTCCATTGTCTAATATTAAAATCAACAAAGCCTGTTCTAACAAGGTGGTCTCTGAGTACGCGAGTGTGCGTGAAATGGGGCAGTTGATTGTTAGTGTGCATAAAAGTGAGGTTATGAGGTTTAGCATTGGAGAGAGTTTGGTTTGTGTGCGTGATTGAATTAACCTAGAGGAGTGGAATGTTTCAGATACTTGGAAGTGAACACGACAACGGATGGAACTATGGGAAATGAATAAAGTGAGATGAAGGGGGCAAAGGTCTTGAGTGTACCGAAGAGTATGTGGAAAGAGATATCACTGTCAATGAAGGCAGAAATGGGTATGTTTCATGGTATAGTGGTCCAAAGTGCGAGGCGAGGACACGAAATGAAAACAAAAAAGAAAAGTGGATATGTTGGAAGATAACTACTTCACGATAAAAAGGTAGTGTAAGACTGATGGTGTGATGAATGACAGTGTAAGAGAGAAAGGTTTGATAGTAAGCTTAGTATGAATGAGAGAGCTGAACTGGGTGTGCTGAACTGGTTTTGACAGATGAATGAAAACAAACGAAGAGGATATGTATCAAAGTGGAGGGAGCAAGGAAGAGTACAGCAAAAATGAGACGGAAGGATGAAGTGAAAGATATCTTAAGTTATCGGGGCCTGAATATGCAGAAGGGTGAGAGGTGTAGAAGATACAGAACGAACTGAAGCGCTGTGATATACAGGGGGCGACGCACTGTCAGTTGGCTGAATCAGGAAACATGATGCGGTTGGGGAAATCACGGAAAGGTCAGCGGGGCTTGGCTAAGGAGAGGGGGCTCCAGTTTTGGTACATTATACTTGACAGCTAGAGAAAGGATGTGAGCAAACGAGGCCGTTCTTTGTCTGTTTCTGACGCTTTGCAGGAAACTGATTGAGTAATATATATATATATATATATATATATATATATATATATATATATATATACATATATATATATATATATAACCACCCACAGAC
>JAYMFT010400777.1:0-18941 GCA_038088735.1 Panulirus argus | reverse complement strand
CGCCCCACGGGAAAATAGCATTGCCAACCCCCGCGCCGGCGAGGTAGCACCAGGAGACAGATGAAATGGCCACATTCGCTCACTTTTGTATGAAAGTGTATTACTATCATTATCATATAACCCCAGACACCCCTTCTCCAAGGGCTCCAGCTTTACAATCAGTGGCAGAGAAATGATGGACTCCTTTGGACTGATGATAGAACCTCATTGAAGGTGACTTTTCACTTGTAACATAACCACAAACAGGAGTAGTCCAGTAATGCCTATATATGGGTTTGCACATAAATACTTTTTATAATATCAGAATTGTATACACCCAGTCCTAAGCCAGGTCCCTGTTTTATCGACCAACCCCAAGGATGGATGACCAGCTGGGTTGACTGTGGACCTACTGCCAATACTAGGATTTGAACCTGTGTGCTCAGCCCTGCCCACTTTTGGGGGATGTGCCTTTCTAAGAAAACATTGTTTTATATAATAATTGCATGAGTAATGCTGTTCTAGTAAGTGTAAAATTTCAATTAAGATTTTTGTCAGTTTGCATGCATCAAGTCTGCCATGTAAATACAGTGAACCCTTCCCTAAATAACTCCAGTTGTAATGGTTATAACTTGTATAAACTTGTACATTGGGAAAATAGCACTCCACATGTTATTATAATTTATTTGATTTGTTATTAGGTTTCTTTAGCAGTAATGATACTCGTATCTGATCCTAACCAGAAACATCAGATTGCATTTTATATGGATATGTAATCATGTCATGCATAACACTTTAAACAAAGGACAATAAGAATGAAGTCATGGACAGACAGTCAACTCCAACTTGCTAGAAAATACAGTCTGTTACAAGTCAACAAATCTTGGTTAAAATTATTTGTCACCTAACTCAAACGTGGGAAACATCAAAATTCCAAAGAGCATAGATAATCACTGGCAGGACCACATAAATATTCTATTTATAACAACTAGAAGTTGGCAGTCATACTATTACACTAAAAGGGTATTCAATAGAACACGTATCATCTGCAGTGTAGCAGTTACTAGGAATGACAGGAATGGGTGACCATACATTTGGAAAATATCTGTATCATGTTACCAGGACAAAGGAGGAATTTTCTTCAGGTTATGAATCAGGTTAAGTTCCAGTTTAAACCTTTCAGATAAATGACATAAAAATCAAATTAGAGATTTGAGTCTTATACTGTTCAATTCTTTCAATAAAGTTAAACCTGTATAGTTTCATTACCAAAAGATGAATTTTCTTCCAGTTATGAGGTAGGCATAATGAGTAAAATCTAAAGTCGAGTTACAAGCCTTGTGCAAGTCATTTCTTTAGCAGTATAATGTTTCAAGAGTATCTGATTTAGAGTCTTAAAATTGTGACTAAGGTTAAGTTGAAAGTTAAAGAGTGTTGATTTACAGATCAGATGAAAGATGGACAAAGCAATCCCTAACTGTCTGTAATGGTATACAAGTGATACATCTATCAAAGTGATTCAGAATGTGGGCATACCTGAGCAAAACAATTAGACTAAACAGGTCTCTATACCCTATCTTCCTTCAAAGGATGGATTTAAAGATGCAACCCAACAAAATGTATGCCGCAACAATGGCAATTCCTGAATGTAAAAAGTTTAAAAATCAAGCATATTTCAATATGTCTGACATGAATTATCTACTTCCCAAAGGGGATTTGATGAAACAAGAACCATCTAACACACAGTAAAAAGTCCCTTCCCTTCACAGACAATGTGATGAAATGAACATATAAGGAAATCCAACAGCCATATTATTCTCAACAAAACTCTTTAGTACAATCAAAGGCAGCATAAAGTACCACATAATGCCCTCAGCAATTAAAGACACTGATAACAGGATACTTGAAACAGTTATCATGACTTAATTAAGCAAATACTAAAACTGAGTAAGGTCTACATGAACATCTTTACCTGATGCACTGAAATAATGTTGAAACCACGTCACAAGTCGAGCATTGTCATTTAGAGAAATGTCAAGCAAGGCAATGAGTTTTGGTTGCCAATGCTGACATCTTTACACTACTGAGATGTGAGAGCAACATGCATTTCATCATAGAGAATACCAACAAAAACCCTCATGACCCCTAAAGATGCAAATGTCCCAGCAGATTGTAACTTTTAATAATTTCCCTAGATATGCAAAGGAAACATTCTCATGTTTTATATGCTCAAACACCAAGAATGCATGGCCATAAGTTTAAAATACCAGTCCCATTTACAATGATCTTTTAACTTTTACAATCCAAGAAAAGTTATGGGCAAGCAACAGTGGCTCAAGTTTATTCAAAAGCTCATGGGATGGTTCACTTTTGTGGCAGAAGAGTGCTCCATGGAGGTAAGGTCTAGGAAAACTGGAATACATTTAAAAGATTTCAACTGATGGCTTTGTTCCCAGAGTGAAAAATATTGTGTGGTGAGTTGGATCATGTTTACCATTCTTTTGGAAATCAGCCCAATAGGCCATATTGGTGGGTTAATAACATTTTTAGTAGAAAAGTGAGTTGTTTCCTAACTGAAAACTATATATGAATATCAAACTGTTTACATACAGTTGAGGGAGAGTGATGTAATGCACACTCGCATATTTAATTAACACACCCTTCGCAACCTTATACTGATTTCCAAAACAATAAATAAAACAAATTAGTTAACAATAAACTTCATAGTTACATATATCAACCACTAAAAGCCAACCAATTGTCAGTATAACAATAAACTTCATAGATACATATATCAACCACTAAAAGCCAACCAATTGTCAGTACAACCTTGGCTAACTTCCAGAGCCAACTGGTAATGACTATAGATTGTCACTTCCAATATAGGTACGGATGATATGAAACACTGATAAAAACTAAACTCCTCAACCAAATATTAGGATGGGGTGAATGAACAAAATTGACGTCATGCCCAAGAGACGAAGTTTTTAAAGGGGCCCTGAGCAAGAACCACACCACACAATTTTTTTTTTTTTAACCTGCTTTAAAACGGTTCATTGCCTTGAAGAGTAAACAATATCAGATACATTAGGATTTCTGGAAATTTTATAAAGCAACATAACTCCAATCATTACAAGCATGTTGCAAACTATTCATTATTCTTGTTTAAAGTCCACTTGATGAAATAGGTGTATTCACATTGTGACAGCTACAGTTGTGTGCAGCTTCCTTATTTCATAATCATGAAACTTGCGATATACAATTTATCGCAAGTTTCATGATGTAACTATACTACTCATATTAAAAATGTCAGGTAAATAAAACCATGTAGATTACATTATTCCATACAGTCATTCACACCTTTGTTCTGAACAAATAGTTAAAAATATATTTTCATGATATACAATTAGCATAAAAATTTATAAAGAATATAACCATTCAACATTAAATAAACATATTTCTACACTCATTTTAGCACTAAATGCTATGCATTCAATTAATGTGCCACATTCATGACATGAACAATTTTACTCAATCTGCATACCATATGGCACTTACTTCTCAAAAATAATTTAGAAAACAAAAACAGCCATCACTAAACAACAATGTTTTTTTATGACTATTTTCTTATATATTCAGTATATATATCTATGAAAAGGATATATCCACTTGCAAAAGAAAGTGGAAAGAAGACTATCCATCTACTGATATCTCTGATGCCCATTCCCTCCAGGAACTCACTCTAGGGGATGGCCATGGCAAAAGTCTCCATAAATGGTGAACTTCAGTGCCACTTCTTAGCCTCAGTGCCTCAATCTAAATGGCCACTGGCAGAGGGTAACTCTAGTGCAGTGTTTACAGAGGCTCCTACCTAACATTCTTAATGATTATCTCTATCTAATATGCCTACCTAATGTTCCCACCTAATTTTCCAGCATTAGGTAGAAGTAATAGATGGGAACATTTGGCAGGAGCATTAGGTAAGAAGACATATACAAAAAAGAAAAAAAAAGCAAAGATTTGAGTCTTTATAATGCACTTTAAAAAAAAATGCTGCAAAGCCATGTACTCAAATTACTGAGTAAAGACTGGATCAGAAAATCATGGTCTGATGCTGCTTATCTTTTACTGTATAAAGTCTTAATTCTTAAATTATCTTTCATAAAAGAATGGAGTAAAGCAAATGTAACTATCTATCCAACCATCCAGATATTCATTAAATATTCCTTGCGCAAATATACAAGAACCAAATAAATACAGGACAAAGAAATCGTCTGTTTATGATCTTTGGCTTGAGGAAAAAGAATGCTTTAATGTATTTTTTCAAACTTGAACACCGTTTCCCATGTCAGCGAGGCAGCACCATGAAACACATGAAGAAAAGCACACCTGCTCACATACACATACATATATGCACACACATATACGTATATACACGTACATATTCATACCTGTTTGCAGCCATCCATTCCCGATGCCACCCCACCCCACAGGAAACAGCATAAATGCATGACAGAAAAGAAAAAAAAAAAACACATACTCTACTTCTACCCCACATCCATTCACCATCCCCTGCATCAGCGAGTTAGTGCCAGGAAAAGGATGAAGAAAGGCCACATCAGCTCATCTCCACACACAAGCTGTCATATGTAATCCACCAAAACTACACTTCCCAATCCACATCCTGGTCACACAGACCTTTCCATGGTTTATTCCGGACATTTCACATGTACTGTTTCAGTCCACTGACAACATGTTGACCTCAGTATACCACATCATTCCAATTCACTCTATACCGTGCACACCTTTCAACCTCCAGCATGTTTAGGCCCCATCCTTCCATCTCCAATTTGGTCTCCCCATTCTCCTTGTTCCCTCCACTCTTGAGACATAAACCTTATTTGTAAACCTTTCCTTGCTTACTTTCTCCATATGTCCAAACCATTTCAACATGCCCTCTTCTGCTCTCTCAACCACACTCTTTTAATTACCACACATCTCTTACCTTTTCAGTACTTACTCTATCAAAGAACCTCACACCGCATACTGTCCTTAAACATTTCATTTCCAACACCTCCACATATCCCTATCTAAAGCCCATGCCTCACAACCATAAAATATTGCTGGGACTACTATTCCGTTGAACATAACCTTTTTTGCCCTCCCAGATAACGTCCTCTCTTTCATCATATTCTTCAGCATTCCCAAAACCTGCACCCCCTTCCCCACCCTATGACTCTCTTCCACTTCCATGCTTCCATTCACTGACATGTCCACTCCCAGATATATAAAACACTTCACTTCCTCCAATTTTTCTCCATTCAAACTTAAATTCCAACTAACCTAAGTATTTCTCAAACATATTCTTTAAAGCAAACACCTGATTCACACATCCTTTTTCACTTTTAAAACCATCCTGTTCCTCCTCAGTCTGATGCTCTGTACATGCCTTAACCCTCTAAATCAATACCCTCCCATACAACTTACCAGGTATACTCAACAAACTTATACCTCTGTAGTTTGGACACGCACCGTTATCCCCCTTGCCTTTATACAATGGCACTATACATGCATTTCACCAATCCTCAAGCACAACACCATGATCCATACATACAATGAATATCCTTACTAACCAATCAACAATACAATCACTGCATTTCTTGATAAATTCAACTGAATACCATCCACTCCAGCCACATTTTATCTAATGCAAGGTTTTCACCATCTCTTCCCTCTTCATCAAATCACCCTCCATGACTTTCTCCTCTCACTTTGCATACCATTCCAACCAAAGCATCCAACATCAGCCACTCCATCATCAAACACATTTAACAATCATTCAAAATACTCACTCTAACTCGCCCTCACTTCATTACTACCTGTCATCACTTCCCCTTTTGCCCCGTTCACCAATGTTCCCATCTGTTCCCTTGTCTTTCATACATTTTTTACCTCCTTCAAAAACATCTTTTTATTCTCCCTCAAGTTTAATGATACTCTCACCCCAACTCTCATTTGCCCACTTTTTCAATCCCTGCACCTTCCCATTGGCCTCCTACTGTTTTCTCTTATTCATCTCCCAATCATTTGCACTCCTTCCCTGTAAGTACTGCCCAAAAGCCTCTCTTTTCTCTTTCACTAGCAACTTTACTTCATCCCATCACTCACTACCATTTCTAATCTGCCCACCTCCCACCTTTTGCATGCCACATACATCTCTTGCATGTGCCATCACTGCTTCCCTAAATAACTCATTCCTCACCCACTCCCCTCACTTCATTTACTCTCATCTTTTGCCATTCTACACTCAATCTCTCCTTGTGCTTTTCACACAAGTCTTTTTTCCAAACACACTTACTCTCATCACTCTCTTCTCCCCTGTTATGGTTTCCTCTTTTTCAAAAACCTCCTCAAATCTTAACCCTCGCCTCCACAAGATAGTGACCAAACATCCCACCAGCTGCCGCTATCAGAATATTTACTTCCAAAATTCTCTCTCTTACACTCCCATCAATTAATATGTAACTTAGTAATATCTGCTGACGATCTCTCCAACTCACATACATATACATGTGTACATCCCTCTTTAAACCAGGTATTCCCAATCACCAGTCATTTTTCAGCACACAGTTCCACAAGCTCTTCATCACTTCTATTCATAACACCAATTACCTCATGCACCCCAATTATACCCTCAACTGCCACATTTACTTACCTTTGCATTTGAATCACCCATCATTAATATCCTGTCTCTTACATCAAAACTGCTGACACACTCACTCAAGTGCTCCCAAAACACTTGCTTTCATGATCTTTTTTCTCATGGCCATGAGAATAACCACCAATAATCACCCACCTCACACAATCCACTTCCAGTTTTACCCACATCAATTTAGAATTTACTCCTTTACACTCTATTGCACACCCCAACAAATCCTGCATTAGGAGTAGTGCTACTTCTACCTTAGCTCTTGTCCTCTCACCAACCCCTGACTTAACTCCAAAGACATTTCCAATCCATTCTTCCCCTTTAACCTTGAGTTTTGTTTCTCACACAGCCAGAACATCCTATCTCTCCTTTCTTCTTATCTTGGTTACATTCACACATTCAGACACCCCAGTCTGAGCCTTCAAGGAGAATAAGCACTCCCCGCATGGCTCCTTCTGTTTCCTCTTTTAGAAATTTAAAATACACACTAATATGTACCACAGAGATGTAAGCACTAAAAGTATGCACAGTTACTAGGTGTAACTAAGCAAAGGAAAATTTGACAAGATACCGTAGCCGCAACTGCCCCTCATTATATATCACATACTCACTGTCTAAGAAACCACTAGCTTCAAATTCTCTCTGTGGTTCAGGTTGGCCAACAGGTACAAACACTCTCATGCCATCAGGCATTATGATCTTGTCTTTAGATGGGTCTGTAGAGGGAATACAGAGATAAAACACATGAAAAAAAAAATCATAGTAAAAAGAACTTTCTCCACTTAACTGTCTTAAAGAAGCAAGCAGTAACTTTAAAAATTGTCAGATACCTTAGCAGTGTAATCAAACCTTCCTCAACTACCATTGGACAATCTAACTAGAACCTCATCAATAACCAAATGGCAAAAAAGGCTACCTACCTGGTTCTAGCCTTCCCTTGGCAGCAATACTGTTGAAACCTTCAGGAGGCTGACAGAGGGAGCTATTGCCCATTTTAATGTACTTCATTCTCCCTAATGCAGTCTCCACTAAAAACATGAACCCCACATTTCGTTCTCCCTCATAGGTGCCCCACTGAACACCAACTGTAATCAACCAAAGAGAATATTAATGGCAGATCATGAGAAATCTGAGAAATGTCTATGCAACATTGTAATATATGAGAAACTTTAAATGCAACTCTAAGATGTAAACAAAACAATATTACCTATATATAAATTCTGATATACGATCAGTCTAATACCACAAACATTACTATTTTTATGATTTACTTCTGAGCCTATCAGCAACATGAGCATTGTCTACTTTCTTTAGTCTAACCTAATTCTTTGCAAGATTATCTTTTAGCAAAAGATATGAAGGAAAGACATTGCTTCTTCTGTTTAGGTAACAAAAATAAAGAAACACAACTAACTTACCATTCCATGAACTCTTGGCATGTTCAGGAGTGAAATATAGTCCTTTCCCAAGGTTGCCACCAGAAAATTGGGTAATTCTCAACCCATATTTCAAGATTGCAGCAACACACGCTACATTCACACCATGCCATAATAACTTCCGGTAATGCAGACCTGCGTACTCATCATATCTAAAAAAAATCTCTTAGTCAGATAAAATAGACTGGAAATATGAATTAAGAAAATATGAGCTTATTCTTTCTCCATACACTAGCCTTTTTCATTTTTCCATTAGAAAAATTTATGACTCCCATTTCTGCTTCTAACATCTTCCCACTTCCCTAAACTCTTGGAGTGCTAAACATTCTGAAGGAATTTTGTAACTCCTATATTGTCTGAATATGCCAAATGTAATTACATGCTTGAATAAAGCCAAAATAAAATTCCTCCCTTGCTGGAAATTACTGAACTATCAATTCATTATAAGTGAATTTTGTGGATATATTAACAGTCCCTACAACTTTAACCATCAATTCCAACATCACCATCTCTCAGGATTCATTTCTTACCTCTTTCACCTCATAATATTTATTCCTTCCCCACTACATTTAAACTAATTTATGACCATTAACAATAATATAAACACTTTTTTGGTTAGAGAAGAATAAAAAATTTGAAATATTACAAAATGGTTATATGGGGTGAGTATATTTTTGTGAAACGGTATTTTTCAGATCAAAAGCATTTCGTATCTAAACATAATACAACCAAAGGCTTCTTTACCTCAAATAACCTAATATATTCTACAGTCCTCCCTAGGGCCAACAGATAATAAGACATAATACCAAAACTAAAAATGCTTCTTAGCTTCTTATGATCGGTCACTGCACCCAAATAAGTACAAAGAGTGAATAGAGAAGGTCCTGGAGGAGGACACCACAAATGATACTAGAAAAGAGAAAGCTGGGTTACAAGGAAAGGATAGAAGCCTTATATTCATCCATCTTAGAAGAAAGAAGAGCAAGTTAATCACAACCTTAGTTTTAAATGAGACTGGGTACATTTTGAAGTCCTTTCATAGTATAAGAATGGAGAATAAATGGAGTAAAATAACTGAAAACATGGTTAATGCAGATAGCACACATAAATTTATGAAGCTGTATAACAGTAAAGAATCTTAAAGACATGGGGCCCCATGAGCATAAAACTCCATCCCTGTACAGTACTAACAATTAATTACAGCCATGCCCTACACATCTTTCCATGGTTTTGCCTGACCACTCTATATGCCCTGGTTTAACCCACTGGTAGGGAGTCGTCCCTGTATACCACACTGCTCTAATTCAAATCTTTTGCACACCTCATACCCTCCTGTATCTTCAAGCCCCAAACACTTTACGTAATTTTCATTCCATTGTTCCACCTCCTCTGTGGTTCCCCCTTTTTCTTGTTCCTTCATCCTCTAATATGTAAATCCTCTTAGTCATCCTCTCCTTACACATCTCCATAAGTCCAGATCATTTCAGCACACACTCCTCAGCTCTCTTATACATATTCCCCTTACTTCCATACCTCTCACTTACCCTGTCATTTCTTATTTGATCAACCCTCCTCAAGAGACACTGTCCCCAACCATTTCATTTTCAAAACATTCACCATTTGCTGTAATCTGTCATCTAGGGCCCACTCCTAGCATCCATACAACATCAGCAGGACTACTATACCATCAAAAACATCCATTGTTGTCCTCACAGACAATAACCATAAAAGCACAAACACCAGCTGTTATCTTTTGTATCCATATCATTTTTGCACTCTCAGATTAAACCCCTGATATACCTATGATTTTAATCTGCCAAAAGTTTGGCAAAACTTTCAATTCCGAATGAGAATGATAATGCAAAGCATAGCACAATTACTGTATTCATTTTCAAAGATATCATAGGTTATACAGTTAAATACAATCTAAGGAGGTTTATCTGTGATTTTGTTTGATTTAATTATGTCAGTACTTTTATCTACCTATTTACCTATCTGTCTATTTATATCTCTGTTGCCCTTTCCCTCCTAGAACTCCCATCAAGGGGGCGGGCATGGCAAAAGTCCTCACTTTTCCCTGCCTTTACATGCTTCCCTTGCATACATTATTTCATGCATTCTTACACCACCTCTCTCCCTCCAGCATTCTTCCACTATATTTCCCCATGTTACAATTGGTCTTCTTGTTGGTAGTAGTTGGTAGGCAGCCAATGACCAGGGGGGTATATAACCAGTACTACCCACCTGGGTATCAGGAGGGTTAGTGACATTTGCTTAGTAAGCCAACACTTTAGTGTTATAAAGTTGCACTCCTCTGACTCAAGAAGCTTTTTTTTTTTTTTCTCTGCCTCACTAACATGTGGACTACAGGCATTCTGTCCACAAATATAAATTCTTTCCTCGTCATATGTAACACCTGAGAACACTTAACTCCTGCAGCTCATTCTTCGTAACTCTAGATTTTCCTGCGGTGAGCACTATGTGCTAGCCCTTCCTTTTGGCAAAATGTTAGGAGCAGTAGACAGAAGTACTAGGTAGGAAATTTAGGCAGGAGCATTAGGTAGAAACAATAAGTAGAAGTAGTAAGTAGGAACATTAAACAGAAGTAGTCATTTGGAACATTACGTAGGAGCCTCCGCAAACACTGAGACAGACTTGCCCTCTGCCAGAGGCCTGTTAAGGATGAGGTACTAAAGGTTAAGAAGCAGCAATGGAGTTCTTTAGTTATGGAGACTAGTGCCGTGGCCACCCTTTTGAGGGGGTTCCAATTGGAAAAGGCATCAGAGATATAGATAGAGAGATCAAGCAATTTCAGAAGTTTGAATGAATAGGCTAAAATACAAGATCTGCACACTTTTTGGTCACACAAAAAGTTTGCTGAACATTTTTGTAAATACATACATGAAAAATGATTCCACAGTACCTTACCTGGCTTTTTCCTCAGCACGGTTAATGCTCCACACATCTAACAGAGTGCACTGTCGTGAATTTTTACATGCTTTAGAATACTCCTCCACCATCTGTTGAAAGTACAAAAAATCCTAAACTATCATATACAATGCATATAATGATTAGCAAACAAAGCATATGGTTACAACATCCATGTTGGTTATACAGAGTTGTAAAGGCAAAGATATTAAGAAGATAATGATCAGCAAAATTATCAACCAAAATATGAAGGAAGTTTGTTGAAATGCATGTGTAACAGATAAACCTGTAAGTGCTGTGGGAGAATATTTTAAGAGTGATTTGCTTGCATTTTATTGATCAAATATGTCTACTGAACACTATTTCACATGTTTGCAATATCACCTATGTTTAAAAGCATGACACTACACAATACTTACAACATAGAGTATAGTATTCATGAAACCTAAATACACCAACTAAAACTCATGAAATTAACATTTTATCACAATTCCACATGGGTATTGGTTGTTCCACTGTCTACATGAGTCACTGAAATCCTGACAATTACCAGCTTTGTTGTCACCTCCCAATGGATATGATGTAAACTATAACTGTTCTAACTACAGGAAGCTGCCCTTTTTTTAAGTCATACCTTATACTCTTCACTGTCTTTGTCTATGAGCCTGAGCCGACAACCCAGTAACTCATACTGTTCTTGTGGGTCCAAGTCTTCTGTCTCTCTGTCCTGAAAAAAGTGAAAGAGTTACTATTTTAATCCAGTACAAGCTGCAGAGGTACATGCTTGTGATGACCTGTCAATAAAGGCAAATGAAGAGTCAAAAAGTAAATGGCAGACTCTCATATAAAATTATTCTCTCAAGACACTGGCTTCAAGTAATTCTCCAATCACAAGTCAGGCGTTCTCAGGTACCTTTGCCTAGTCAGTCTGAGGACAATCTGCTAAGTAAAATGACCAGTTGCCTCATCATTAAAGTGGAGATATACTATGCTCAGCTAGTTCTTAAATTCATGTCAAACATTGACTCAAACTTAATAAACAGTATGAGTGGGCAGGATGGCAATTGTCAATTTTTTTTTTCACATCTGAGGCTTCAGTCATGGAAAATACTTTATAATTCTACCCTAAACCAACAGACACCTAATAAATACAA
Organism: Panulirus argus; assembly: GCA_038088735.1. NCBI lineage: Eukaryota > Metazoa > Arthropoda > Malacostraca > Decapoda > Palinuridae > Panulirus > Panulirus argus. The sequence goes on along the minus strand of JAYMFT010400777.1, from coordinate 6,735 downwards.
ATTCAATAATCACAGAATATTCTACAAGAGTAACAATTAACTGCCTATTTACAGGCCTTTTTGTCCCCCAACATATATTTTAACCCCATATTCGAATCCAGCATGAAATATAGTCCTTATACCAAGATTTTCAAACATCTACTTTGTAACCAATAACCTTCTTAATAATAAAAGGATTCAATAAATGTAAAGCAATTGGACCCATAGCATGTAACACAGCAAAGCTAGTGTTACATAATTTAATGGTTAAAATTAATCAACCATCAGGTTTACCATCTCCCCAATAAGGAAAAGCAGGTTTTGCATCAACAAAACTGATAATGGAACAAGTTCCTATATCTGTGGTTCCATGGTTGGCTGTTTAATAAATTTTGCAACTAAATATGTGGTAGAGGGGTCAACTAGGCACTCAAGTACGAGTTCTCCTTGGCCAGTTTTCTCATCAAAAGGTTATCACACATTTCAGGTTCACTCTGTAGTGGATAGAAACATAAATGAGACCTTACCAGAGAGCTTATATAAGCACAGCTATCATTCATGGGAATATGGGCAGTACTGCCATGTCAAACATACATCAAATACTTTATGTACTGTAATCCTTAAGTGAAGATTTTTTTTATGCTACAGGCTTCATCTATCAGAGAGCCATTATGAAATGTTTTATAAATAATGAATATCAAAACACCTACTTTAACTGACTGCTTCAACCAGTCTTATAGCTGACTGCTTCAACCAGTCTTATATTATTTAATCTACAACAGGTTAAATGCCTTACACCTTAGGTACAACACCTTTTTAGTGACTCATCTTGTGAAGTCTTACAAGGAGATAGCTCTTAAAAAAAGTTAAGCCCTGACCATAATTACATATGCCATCTGACCTACCAAATGAATGAATTTCATTGATACCCTTATCTATCAAATGAAGAATGTCTGGAGTGAGTATCAACAACATGTTAATTCTTTACGCAAAGTTGTACTTAATGGTAAAATGGAAAGATACTTTAGATCCTTACTTGTTCAAGAAGATTCCATGTAATTCTCATATCATTAAGAATCGCCATTAATTCTTTCTTCCTGTGTAAGAATGTTTCTGCCGCCTCACCCACCTGCTGAGGAGGACCTGCCTGGGCCTTATCAAGGTGAGGAACGGCCTTAAAAAATTTACACCATAACTCTGACAGTGTTGATGATGACTGTAAGAAACAAGTCTCTTTCAGAAGCAAGTTCAAACTGCTTATAAAATCTTATCTTCATTCTTAAGCACAGTATCCTGTCTGACTTTATGACCAACACAATCTCAATAATAACAATTTTTCATAGTAATAATGACTAGTTGAGATAGCTAAGCACCAGATCACCTTTGAGATACTGTACCACCAAGAGTACTGGAGTAAAACAAATAATGATAATACAATAATCCTACCCATGCTCTCTTATACAATGATTGGTTTGCAGTCTAAAAATATACAAGTACTGGTTAGGCACTCCCTTACATGATTCTCCTTCCTATTTACATAAAATGTACTAAGCAATTACTGAAGCTCTTCATCTTTGTTCATCTGCAATGCATAACTGATCATGCTCTTTTTCTTATTTCTTTTTACATATGCAGGGCTGCCAAGAGCCAACAAAAGCCCTTCGGTATAAACACTGATGTTACAAGAAAGACCATTCCTTACAAGGTGTTTTCTTATAAACAGCCAGCCACTTACATCTGACTGTTCTAAGGTGTTGATTTTAATCCCCCCAAAGCCACATTCATATCACAAGCTTATTCAGGGTAGCCAATTACTAATCTAAAAATGGCAACTAACTAGACAAGTTTCCAATGTATTGTCATGTGCTGTATGTTTGAATGCATATTAGTAAGTCCTTCAAAATACAATGAACTTCAGTAACATCATATGCTAAATTCTTTCAGTAACAGAGACTATTAAGCCATGTATTTTTGAATGAATAAATTAATTCATTAAATGTATTTGTATGTGAATACTTCATTATTTTTCTGTAATCTTATTCTTTTTATGTTAGCTGAGATGGCATGGGCAACTAAATGCCCTAATCTAGGCCATCTTATTAATGATATATATTCTTATTTTCTTATTTGATATTCATTTCCCTCATTAGCAAGGTCACATTCACTCACATCCATTCTCTAGCTGTTATGTGTAAAGCAACAAAACCACACCTCCCTATCCACAACCATGGTTTACCTCTGGTGCTTCACATGCCCTGCTTCAGTAAATTAATAGCACATCGACCCCTGTATCCCACATCATTTCAATTCACTTTATCCTAAGCACATCATTCACCCTCCTGCATGTTTCAGGCCCTGATCAAACCCTCTCACACCACATATTCTCCTCAAACATATCATTTCCAACACATCTACCCTCCTCTGCACATCCTCATCTACAGCCCCCATGCCTCTTATCCATATGATATTGCTGGTACTACTATACCTTCATACATACTTATTTTTGTCCTCCCAGATAACATTCCCTCTTTCCACACATTCTTCCATATGATATTGCTGGTACTACTATACCTTCATACAAACTCATTTCTGTCCTCCCAGATAACATTCCCTCTTTCCACACATTCTTCAGTGCTCTCAAAATCTTTGCCCCCCTTACTCACCCTATGACTTAATTCTGCTCCCATGGTTCCATTCAGTGCCACATCCTCTCCCAGGTATCTAAAAACCTCACTCCCTCTAATTTTTCAAACTCACACCCCCAACAAACCCGTCTTTTAACACTGCTATAGCTTATAACCTTGGTTTTACTCGCATTTACTCTCAGCTTCCTCCTTTCACACTCTCTTCCAGACTCAATCACCAACTTCAGTTTTTCACTCCAATCTGCCATTAGTGCTGTATCATCAGCAAACAACAACTAACTCACTTCCTAGGCCGTCTCATCCCCTACAGACTGCATACTCACCCCTCTCTCCAAGACTCAAATTTACATCCCTAACCATCCTATCCATAAACAAATCAAACAGCATTGGCGACATCACACACCCCTCCTACAGACTGACCTTCAACGGAACCAATCATTCCCCTCTCTTCCTACTCATACACATGCCTTAGACCCTTGCAAAAAACTTCTCACTACTTCTAGTGATCTCCCCTAACAGATAAACAAGTAATTGAATACCCTTCGTCTCACATTCATGAGCAACAGGGTCTACACTGGTCAAATCCACATCATTTATTCTTAAGACCTTCCACATAGCATCCATCAGCCCTATCATATGCTTTCTCCATATCCATAAATAACAATATAAAAACCCAGTTGTTTCTCAAATATTTCTCACATCTGATCAACACAATTGCTACCACAGACAGACAGAGAAAAATTCTTTAGGCAAATTAAGACAGAATAAAGTACTCACCATTTTAGCTTTTAATGCTCTTTCAATGCCTAAGAGCGCTTCTTCAGCCTTACTTAGCAGCCGTTCCGTGATCTTTTCTGGTGTCACTTTTCTTGGGTCTGGTAAAAAAAAAAAACCTAAGTTTAGACTAACAGCCACCCTATAAACTAAAGATACACATATCAGATCCTGAACTGTGAGGGCAGTGCTTGAAAAGGTAAATAAGTGAACGAAGTGGCTGTTCAGAAATAAGGACAAAATGACCATGAGTACACAATTTTGGTGAAAAAAGATGTAGGCAAAAAGGAAAAACTAAATGATTCATATACAGAATAATGTGAAGGCACATTGTATGCCCCCACCACTAGTTAGACCACGGAATACTCAGCAAGCTGCTGCATCACATGATTATTGTGTGGCCATCGGCAACTCAAGGGTGTGCCATTTTGATAAATGCTTCTTTCCCTACAGGTCAAACCTCTGGAACTCTCTGCCTTCTCATGTCCTTCCAAGTAACTATGACCAGGCACATTTCAAAAGACAAGTCTTTCACTTTCTCAAAAATTCGTAAATACTTTCCCTTGTCTTTTCTTTTTCCGTTTTTTAATTCTCTTTATAATTATTTATTTATCTATTATACTTGATCGCTATTTCCCGCGTCAGTGAGGTAATGCCAGGCAACAGACGAAGAAAGACCCATTCACCCACATACACACATATATACATACATGCACATATATCCACAGTACATACATATACATACCAACATAATACATATATACATACATATACATACACATGCAAATACACATATACACATGTACATATTCACACTTGCTCAGCCCCATCCATTCCTGATGCCACCCTACCCCACAGAAAATAGCATCGTCACCCGTTGTGCCAGCGAGGTAGCGCCAGGAGACATACGAAACGGCCACATTCGCTCACACTTAGTCTGTAGCTGTCATGTGTAATGTGTAATTCTCTTTATATTACAATTAATGCCTGGCCTTAATATGGATTTTTGTCCGTGACTGGAGCCTTCAACATAAAAAAAAAAAAAGGTTCAGCAGGTATTTCTTTTTTTTTTAATGTTGGAGGCCCCTAGTCACATACAAAAGTCCATATCAAGCCAAGGTCTTAATCAAAATAAAGAAAGGTTAATGAAAAGGAAAAAGAAGAGACAAGGGAAGGTAGTTACAAATTTTGGAGGATGTAAAAAACCTGTCATTTAGAATGTGCCAGGTCATAGTTATTGGGAAGACATGAGAGGGGAGAGAGTTCCAAAGCTTCTACATGTAGAGAAAGAAACAATTATCAAAACGGCCCACCCTTAAGTTGCTAACGGTCACACAGTACTTATGTGATGCATCAGCTTGCCGAATTTTGTGCTGACCTAACTAGTGGTGGGAGCACACAAGCAGCCAGTTTCATACCCACAGAAATGGGAAAGTGAACCAACAGTGCGGCATAGGGCAGAAGTTAAACTAGGAAAACTGAGAAGTCTGACTGCTTTCAACTCAACTCTGCCCAGTAAGGATGCAGAGTTAGAACCATCCCAGGTGTGAGAGCAGTAATTCGTACAAGGATGGACCAATCCATTGTGTAAAGATAGCAACTGTTCAGAAGAAAAGAAATTCTGACACCACACAGGAAACACAGTTTCTCAGGCAGAATCAGCTATTTCTGTAATATGAAGTTTCCAAGATAGAGTGGATGGTGCAGTGATACCAAGTATGCTCATTAAGTCAAAAGGTGGAATTAAGGAACCACTGAAAGAGCAAAGAAAATCGTGAGGAATTTTCGACAGAGAGATGGGCAGAAACTGGGTTTTGGAGGTATTAATGTTAACCAGATTTCATCTATCCCACTGAGATATTCTGTCCAAGTCTGAGTTTACTGAAGAAGTTGTGTTGAGATGAGATGTAGTTCGAGTGAGAGAAGAAAAGCAGAATTGGAGGATGTGGTGGAATGCAGTGTAGAGTCATCAGTGTATGAGTGCATTTGGTTATTTGTAAAAGAAAGAAAACTGTTGATAAAATGGAGAAAATATATAGAAGACAGGCTAAAACCTTATGGGACACTACTGCTGATGGAGAAAGGAAGAGAAGCTGATACATCAACAACCACAGAGATAGATCAGCCAAAGAGGAAGCTAGATATAGGGGAGCAAAGTGAGGGAGGGAAGCCTGAAGAAAGAAGCTTAGAAATGAAACGCCAATGCCACACCCTGTCAAAAGCTTTGGTTATATGTATTTAGGGCAACTACATGGGATTGCCCAAAATCTTTCTGAGATGATGACCAAACATTAGTAAAATGGGAGAGAAAATCACCAGTGGATCTTGCCTTATGGAAGCCATACTGGTGATCAGAGAGAAGACTGTGACATTCAAGATGTCTGAGGATATGAGAGTTGAGGAGGGATTCAAATACTCTGGCAATGGTAGATGTCAAAAGGAATACTACAATAGTAAGAGAGGTGAGAATGGTCACCCTCCTTAGGGATGGAATGTACCAAAACATGTTTCCAATAGGAAGGAAATGTTCTGGTTTCCAAACAGAAATGGAACAGAAAAGCAAGCACAGGCACAAGTTAAGAAGCAAATTCTTTCAGTACATAGGAATGGATGCCACACAGACAACTGTGTATTACCTTCATAATCAGTGAAAGGATTGGATGGATATCATAACTATTTCATAGAAATACTTTATCAATAATAAATTGAATGGAACTTACCATAGCTAGCATTATTAGACATAATAGAGTACTTGTTGTTCTGTTTCTTGAGAATAAGTTCAGGTAGTTGCCAATAGTCTTTCTCATCAGATGTAAAAAGTTTTCCAGTGAGTTCAACCTGTCAAAAGGCATGTTAAATCAAGTTTCATAAGTTTTACAGTATATCTTTATAAAGTATATTCTCTTAATCTAACCATACAACACATGTAATAGAAAATGTGACATCTTGCCCATGTGCAAGCAGGTGGGGTTTGGGCTGGAGATCCCAGTCCTATAAATTTGATTCCTTCAATAGGAGCATATACACACTTAAGTCTCTTCTTATAAGTGGAATTGGAAGTGAAGGTAATAAATATATATATAAAACAAACTAATTTTCTTTTCAGTCACAGGCAGCTATGAAACTAAATTCAGGTCCAGTATACTTATATTTTCTGTTCAAAAAGCTCGGGAAATATTGCACCACTTCCATACACTGTAATAATAATAATAATAATAATAATAATAATAATAATAATAATAAGGGATATTCACAAGTACACATATGTGAGTAGAAGAGATGGTCAACGGGCAATATTGGATTATGTGTTAATTGATAGGCGTGTAAAAGAGAGACT
>JAYMFT010400776.1:0-34213 GCA_038088735.1 Panulirus argus | reverse complement strand
AAAAAAAGTCTCTGAATATCAAACAAGTACATACTTTAAATTTTCACAACACCATTGAAAATTGTGAAAGATGATATTCTAAAGTCAGTCAATCAGAAAGTCTTAACGCTGTCTGGGTTAGAGGACGCTCACTCGGGAGATGTCAAGTCTTACGGTCTGCAGTGATATTGTATTAACTGAAGATTTCCTTGTTTCCTGCAATGTTGCAGAGAACCTGGAAATGGACATCACCGCCCCCCCGTCAGTACCTTCATACTTCAACACCCTTCTGGGTAAGCACCCTATAAGTCAACATCCATGTAGGTCAGTACCTTTATATGCCTCATCCATCTGGATTAGCATCCCTACACGTGAGCAATCCACGTGAGTCGGCACGCCTTTACGCCAGCACCCGTCTTGTGCAGCATTCCTTTAGTTCAGCACCCAACTGGGTCAGTACCCATCTGGGTCACTGCTCCTCTAGGCCAGCAATCGCTATGGATCAGCAATCTTCTGTATCGATACTTCCATGGGCAAGCACTCCTCAAGGTCAACACCCTTCTAGGAAAGCATTCCTTAAGTCAGCACCTCTTTGTGTCAGCATCGTTCTGGGTCAGCATTCCTGTAACATACCCATCTGGTCAACATTCTCCAAAGTCATCACACCACTCGGTCAGCATACTTTTCTGATCAGTACCACTCCGGTCAACATTCTTTTAAGTCAGCACACCTACGTGGGTCGGCAATCTTTTTGGTCAGCACTCTTGAGTCGGCACCCGTCTTGGTGGTCCCCACTCAGGATCAGAAACCCTCTGAATCGAGAGGCCCCTGGATCAGCATCCGCCTGGGTCACCACTCCTCTCGCTTAGCATCCCTGTTCGTAGAAAAACTATTCGAAAAGGAGATTTTTTTTTTTCGGAAGTAGAGGCAACAGAGGGATTGTTAACTAATTGCACCACACAGTAGAGGTAACTACTAGTGGTGAGTAGCAGACCAGGATAACAATGTCTCCTGAAGCAACGACCTGCTTAGACTTGCTGCTTCGTGATCTCTGTGTGAGACAGCACGCGGCACCCATCACCCACCCCACCAACCACCACAATCAGCAATCATCACAACATATCTCTTAATGTCTTTACTTCAAGGAGTGACGGATTTCTAAGATAACACGGATATTTTTTCTGTAAATGCCTTATTTTATCAGTAAGTTGGTATGTAACTACTTTCTTCACTTTCAACACTATTTCATATATATCTTAGGTAAAGTAAATTACATTCGCTAGTCATTGGTAAGGATTTTTTCGCATGTCGAGTTTTCATGCATCAATAGTACGTGTCCCGCTGCAGCTTGACACGAACCTGGTTGTCCTAACTTTCCAATGAGTTTGGTCCTCAGCCTCCACCATCTTGTCCCTACTTTAGTTATACACTTCCTCGCCCTGCCTTCCGAACCCACGTCTCCATCCAGCATCCATTAAGAAACTCCCGCACGTTAACTTGCCCATCTCTCCACCACAATATCCGACATACCCACCCCATACCCTCTCTTTATTTTGGTGCTCCACCTGTCAAAAGGTACAGGCATGTGGACAGAGCTCGCCAAATTACTCTGTCTCCAGCTTTCCTCCTCATGTCTTAACATGATTTTTCCCTGCCTTCATTAAGCATTGATTTCCTCATTCTTCTTCGCAGTCTTTTGCCCTCATATCTTGCTTCCATTACATCTTTCTACAGACTTCCTTGCAATGTATGTATCGCTTAGTGCTTTTGTCTTCGCGCTCTCGCAGTAAGTAAACTCCTTTCGTCTTCCTCTAAAACTTCTTCGTAAATTTGTTGTTCTTCCCATCTGACCACCTGTATTCTTTACAGGCTCACATTTTCATAGTTTTTTGATGGTCTCTTATCTTTCGTTTTCATGCAGAACTACGCTTCACATTAAGCTCTTTCCTATCAGTTTCTTCAGTTTCAAGTCAAGCTTACCTGTGATTGCCGTTTTCTTGAAAGCCGCTCTACCCATGGCAAGTCTAGTCTCTAGTTCCCGTCTGATCCAGGAATGCGAGTCAGAAATCAGTAATGTGACAGGAAGAAAGTTTCACTGTCTCTCTTTAGCCTGTTCTGTCTCCCTGTACTCACATCATCTTCCCTCCTGACTCCTCTCCCTTTTTCCCTTAATCATTCTATACCCAATCCATACTCCCCCACTGTCCTACTGTCTCTTTAAAATCTCACCTGTGGTTTCCATTGTCCTCTGATATTGGTCACAAGACAGTAATCATAAGAGCATTAAATGACTCTGAAGAATCTTGGATGTTCTTGGATTATGAAGTCGAGAAAGGACAATTTATGAATGAGAACGGAAATCATGGAATTCGGTTTTATGTGAATCAAGTCCTTATCATATGTAATGATTTACGGGAGATACTGATTATAAATAACTAAAGTAAGCGAGACAGTAAGTACAGAGAAGTTAATACACTGACACCAAATCTGCCACCAGAAGCTTGTACACTGATGCTATCACTACCGCCAGAGGCCTGCACACTGACGCCATCACTGCCCCAAGAAGCTTGTACACTGACGCCATCACTTCCACCAGAAACTTGTACACTGATGCCATTACTGCCACCGGAAGCATGTACACTAATGCTATCTGTTACCAGAAGCTTGTACACTGACGCTAACATTGCAACCACAAGTTAGTACATCGACCCACTGCCACCGGAAGATAGTACACTGACGCCGAAATTGCCACCTCAAGCTAATATACAGACGCCAACACTGCCATCAGAAGCTAGTACAATGACGCTAACTCAACCACTAGAAGCTAGTACACTGACGGAAACACTGGTAACGCAGACCAGTATATAGACACCATCACTGATACTAAAGGTTTCACAGGCTTTTCTGCAGGACCAGAATGTGGTATGAGTATGTTTAAAGTCAGCACCACTTCATAAACACTTCTTCCCCTCCACACGTCATTTTCAACATTCGAAGTCCCGATCTTTTCCAAGATAAATGTGTCCCCTTAAGAATGTATGGACCTCTGTCTCCATGGCATTATGCTAAAATGCATTAGATGTAAAGTGCCATCTAAATCCCATAGTTCCCCTCCCATCCCTCGATATTTCCCATCTCGTCCTTCCCTTTTTGTCTGCCTTCCTCCTGACGGTCTTCCCCGTTCCCTCTCTCTCTCCTTTCCCCCTCTGTCAACCACGACCTTTCACATCCATCTCTTGCCTTCATCCATACATTCTTCACTTCTCCCCACATCCTTCAGGTACGTACCTCCATACATCCTTATTTCCCTCCACTCAACATCCTGCATCCATCCTTCGGTAAACATCTCCTCCTCCCTGTGTTCGATCTTTCCTTCTCGTCTTTTTTTTCCTCCCTCCCTCCCTCCATCCAACCCCCCCCCCACACACACACACCGGCTGCCTTCCTGCAGCCGCTCTCGGCGTCCTGCCTCTCTGGTGGAGTCTAGAGGCTGTTCTGATAAATCAGAAAACGAAGCAAAAGACACCGCCAAGGAGAACCTGCAGGGAGAACCACAGTCATCATCACCACCACCACCTCTGCGGCTGCCACCGCCGCCGCCGCCGCCGCAACCACCACCACCAGCGCTTCTCCCGCCGCCGCCATCATTGCAACCACCGCTCACCACAACCGTCATTACGTTCACTACACACTTCCCCTTCAGTCCTGCCAAACCATCACCCACCTTCGTTATCTTTCTTTATAGTAATTTCCTTCGCAAGGTCATTTAGATCATGTTATATAGAAAATGTTCGTCACGCACTAATGCCAAACGGTTAGGATCACCATTCTCACTACCATCACCGTCACTCACCTCACTATCACCAGATGACTCGGCAGATCATCGTCTTTCTCTACCCGACTTTCAGTGCGTCGTTACTTCTACTTACATTTTATATTTCTATATTACGCTTTCATCATCAGCCCCTCCCCCTCTTCACCCTCTTCATATTTGCTTTCATCCGTCCGTCTGCATCATTATCATCACTAATCTTGACTATCGTCATTCAAGCATGCCTCTCACCATGACTGTTAAGACCTAGCATTATGCATTAGGAGGCAGTTCGTTTGCTCATTCCCATTCAGCATATTCATATGAGAAAGATATAACGTTTCCATGACTTATACATCTTACATTAGTGTGTGAAAGGAGAGAGTCGAGAATGAATGTGAATAAAAGCAAAGTTGCCAGGTCTAGCAATAGAGATAGGCGGATCACAGAGTGTGAGTTTGAACGGGCAGACCCTGGGGAAAGCGGGTTGTTGTAGATACCTTGGAGTGGACAAGGCAACGAAGGAAACCACAGAAGCTGAAGTAGGCCATAGGGTGGGTGATTGAGCTAAGGTTCTGGGCGCACTGGGAACTATGTGGAGAGTGAGAGGTCATCGGTGGCGAGGGCAAAGTTGGGCATGTTTGATGTTGCAGAAGTCCCGACGGTGTTGTAATGTTGCGAGGCGTGGCCCATAGATGAGAAAGTACGGAAAAGGATGAATGTTTTGGAAATTAAATGATCGTGGACAATATATATATATATATATATATATATATATATATATATATATAAACCATTCACCATTGCATGCCCTGGAATCGAACCTGGGATCATAAGAATCATAACCAGCGACTAAGACAGTTACAGCACGATTGGCTTAAAAGTTACCCATCTCAGACCACGTTTTCTGTGATCATCATCGAGATGTCACGTCAGCTGACTGATGACTCTTGACCAAGGGATACCTGGCCAACACACTGGACAGGTTACACTCTATATCGACTGAAAGCACTGCGGCGACATCTATTTAAATCTCACTGCGTGCCCTGGGATCGAAACCGGGGTTATATGAGTGATAATAAGTGACTAAGACCGGTACACTACGATAGGCTTAAAAGTTCCCTATCTCAGATGACGTTTTCTGTGACCATTTATGACTGGTAACCTTTGACCAAGTGGTAACACGCCAACACCCTAGGAATGATGATCATATAAAACGGGGTCTGAGGTGGATAACTTTTAAGCCAGTGATCGCAAAATATAGCAATATTGCTTAGCTGTATTACTTGTTTTCTACAAAGTCATGAATCACTCTTCTATTGTAGAATTCAGTATATTCACTTATCATTCACCACAGCAACTTCTATGACTCTCTCACAGTCCGTTATATTAATAATGACACCGTCCATAATCTCCACCTCAACAATTCTACCCAAATGATCTCTTAATTATTCCATTATCTTCTCGGTTTCTATTATTCAGCCTCACAACTACAAAACTCATTCCCATCGTCGTCACGTGTACCCTCTTGGCCGTCATCTCAAGGTCTTCCCCGATTTTATCAACATAAATGACTTGTCAGAATCAGAGGGAATTAAACATTCACCAACTGTGAATACAATCTCCAAAGGAACCTCATGCTCATTATGACTCATCATTGTTATCATAATGATTTAATCATAGTGATTGTCCGAGCTTCGTCATTAGGATCTGTTCCTCCTACTTTAATCGCTGCTGGCGTCTACTCTCCTGGTAAGGGTCATGTCTTTGTTGTCTTTTGCGCTCGGAGACACTTATATCGACCAAGACTTATCTGATAGTAACAGGTATAAGGTAAGAAAGTACTTAAACAGTGCCTGTTAAATCCTTATGTAGAAGATATGAATTGACTCCTAACAAACTTATTTATAGTAGCTAAAAAAAGGAATCACCTGACAGATCCTCAAGTTAAAGACAGAACACCTGACACAACTGTGAGTTGCAGAAATGAACACTGCTGAATGTGCAAATGTGAACACATGATACTGCAACAACCTATATATATGTCATAGTAAAGAGCACGTAACCAACGCATGAAGAACAGAAATAAACTGCTAAAACAACTGCATGTAGCAGACATAAGAACATGCAATAGAGCCCATATGTAGTGTAAGAAGAGTCACATCAGTCGTGGAGAATAGCTTATGCCATCAACAGAGCAACATGACTTACTCTTAAACACCGGTATGGCCACCTTCCACGGCCACAACCTTCTAAACACACTTTAAGGCTGTGTGAAGAGTAATGCAGTCAAAGGTATCGGCCACACGCAGACTACAAGAGTTACTTGCAGTAGCTGTAAATGTCAAAAAAAAAAAAAAAAAAAAAATTAAGCCATCAGTATCAACAGGGCCACGTACTGGAGCTATGGTCACCAGTATTACATGTATGAAACATAGTGACCAACATTGTCCCAAATAATCAGCATGACTGGTAACGCAGCCGCAGAGACAGACAGGAGATTATCAATCATGAACACAAATTATTTTGTAGCCGAACCTCAACACAGCCCCTGTGATAAATGTCACATAAGCGCCAGCTGAAACTTAGAAAGATTCCTAAAAATATCAAGCTGAATACCTCGTAATCCCACAGACTCCTGCTGCCTAATAGGGCACTGTCAGCGGTGCCTCCACAGCCGGGACTAACTAGTACCTCCTCTGGCTGCTCTCATACCTGTGCTGGTCAGCGACCAAGTCGTTACTTTCCCCCCTTTTTTATCAGATTTTCCTCTTGGGTTAACTGTTCGTTGCTTTGTAATAGCAAGGTATCTGCTCCAGGACTTTGGAATGTCGTTCCTCATGCGAGTGGCAATGGGAAACTCGAATGTAAAGGGTTTTGTATGGGTTTGGATGTGATAAACAGAAGTACCCAGAAGGTGAGGTTTGTCGGGTTAAGGATACCACAAGGAAGATGAAGTAAGTGGATGCAGAGGTGTCAGGACAGACGGTCAGAGGAAAGTGAGAAGAGTTAGGAGTTGTAGGAAAAGAGGGAGAGTTAGACGACACAGTGAGAGATGGTGGTACGGGAGAGTGAAGGAGGATGAAGGGAGGACACTGCGAGAAAGAGGATATATCGAGAACGTAAACGAGGAAAGCGGACACATGGTGAGGAAGAGTGAAGTGAGACCACTAAAGGAGGATGAGGAAAGACATACGATGGAGGTTAATGGCCAACAGCAGCAGCAGTAGTGAGGTGGAATATCATGCCATCCATACAATATGGGTGCTAGGCCCACGTCTGGCCTTCGAACAACATTCACATGCTATAAAGGTGAGGCTAAAACTAAAATCTAGTCGCATACGTAAAATGTCATCCATAGTTCATCAGAATACCTTCAGTGTCACTAGTTATATAACCTGTTGAGTACCTCAGTAACAGTGCTCCACCACAGCAGCAAAGTGTGGCCTCCAACCACCGAAGCCTGACGTTCTCACCATTCCAGATTCCCCACACAACCAAGTTCACAATTAGTGCCACCACCACAGCCATACCAATCACCCTAACCATCGAGTTGCACCCATCAACAATAACAACAGCCAACCCCCCCACTACTACTACCACCACCAGCTGCCCTACCGCATTTCTACCTCCACCACAACTACAGCAGCAGCAGGAGGTGGGGAGAACAAACCGCTCCGACCACACACTACCACAACGTTATGGCAGTCTCTCAGCCTCAAGTGATATACAACTTCCTTGAAACAACACACACACACACACACACACACACACACACCTGGTGCCAGCAACCACAAAGATAGAAATGACTGATATTAGCCACAAATGAAAGTAAGAACAGATCAGATAACCATCAATCTTTACGACACTACAAAAAAGAAAAATATAGTTTTTCTTGCAATCCCAAGGTCGGAAATAATTCTTCCTGCAATCTCACGGAGGTTGAAGATGTATCTAATCTATCTCTATTTTCATCTCTGTATCTTTATCACTTGCCATCTACGTCTCTGTGGCTCCCAGTACTGAGTGCTTTCAGCAGCTGGATATCAACAACCCACACTGGCACAGTACACTTGGCCTGGCTTAAACAGATGACCTAGCAGCCAATAATGTCTGCATGCTATAGTGTGTCTGGTGCAATCACAGATGGCACAAGAGGTACCAAGATCACCGATGGAACATACTAACATCACAAGGCATTACAAGGTTATCAACCTCTTGCCTTACCAGTTCCTGAGGCAGTTTCCCCGTCCAACGTACTAAGGTAAGCTACCTCACCCGGCGAGTTAATTACTCTCTAACTCCCAAGTGTTTACATCCCATCTATGATTACAATCTTCCTACCAGAACCGCCCTGCCATCAGGAGGCTAGAAAATAAATTACTGTTGGGGTGTTGGCGTCACTCTCCCAACCAGAACAGCGGGAGTCCGAACCAACTGCCAAAGACCCGCATATATAAAAGGTTATGAACATTCTCCCTCGCTAGACCGTACGACCGGCAGATAATGGATGTTGGTTCGCGGCCAACTTTCCACCGGCACGTGATGCGAATGCATTGTGACAGGTATGCAAATTATGAGGATGCTTGGGGCTTAATTATTCCACTTTCCAAGCCGGAGAAGGAGGCAACGGCGGTAAAATGCGACGTGATCGCCGTATACGAGTGTGGTGGTGTGCGATTGACAATAACATAATGGCGTATTTAAAGAAGCAATAAGGTGTTCAGAGGAGCAATAAAAGCAAATGAGAGAACGAGATCATTCTCTGGACTACTTTCTGCTGCGTAGGTCTTCAATAGAGACATTAAGAGTAACGGAGCCGGGTGTATCACTCCGCCGCCCCCTCAGGCCACCCGCCGAAAAACATTTCAGTTCAGAACGAAAAAAATAAAACACCAATTAATCATACAAACAGACGATTCCACGCGCTTTAAAAACGTCCCAATGGCCACGACGTGTCTGTAAAATTGGTAACTGAATACGCTTTAACAATTCCTCTTTTCTAATAGACTTCTTTAACGACGAGAGGCAGTGAGCGAAGTCCTTCACTCAACCGGGGTCGCGCTGAGCAACCCTCTGAATGGCGAATTAAAAATAATGGCCTCTTAATTAGCCGAAGCCTAGGAAGTCATTACAATTATAGCCAGCAGTTATATTGGGTTTATGGTCTACTTGAGGCAAGTAATGGTACCACCTCCAAACCATTGTCAACAGTAAGTCAATACTTCTTTTTTTCTTTCCACCGATCTGAAGTACAATTAATATTAGAGATTGTTCATCCTGGAGAGATTGGATTTCTCTTTTGAGCCTGTGATTAGAAGAGGTTATCATCTTTATGAATAATCATTTTGCAAATTAAAATATCAGGTTTCGTTGTCTTCTGTATCGTTAACCTCCAGTATTTGACTCATTTAATACACAACGAGTACTGATGATTCTAAACTGCTGTTAAACTCGAAGTTTGTTCATATTCAAGTTTATTCATATCAAGGATCGTTAAGCTGTGATGGCCCAGTCGTTAACCTTCTCAGTTGTAGGCTCATTAATTCCTCGAATATTCCTCGTTTATCAGCACTGGTGGTGCCCTTTCGTTTCGTTAATCTGAAGGTCACACGATCGTTTCTCAAAATTTTGATTTCTTGTTTCTGTGGTCAAAAAATTCCATCTTGTCTACGTCAGGTTATGACTTCAGTAATTTATGCATTTCGTTTAACTCCTATTTCCAGTTATGCTATCTTCACTTTTTTCTCATTAATCCCTACTGCAGTTTCATTAATGCTGTGCATTAAGTTCTGTCAACTCGAGAGAGCTTAAATCTTAATCTTATTTGCTTTTTATCAGCTAAGGCTAATTTCTTAATCAGTCCTGACCGTTATATCATTAACTGTAGTAATCATATCGTTGATCTTAACTGTTAACTCCCTTACTCCACCTCTGAGCTTCGTTTATACCTATCATTGCACTATAGCCAAACTGTTATCTTATTTCAAAGGTTATCTACCTTTTCGTATGAGAATAAAACTCATTATTCGTAAGCGTCTTGGTTACTTTAAGAATAAATTTTGTTAGACTTGATGATTATTTTTATCCCGAGAGTTTGCGTCGTTCACCACGATAAAAACTGTCGTTTATCCTTTTTTTTGGTTTAGAACGATCCTAATGTTAAACTCTTTATTCGAAACCCCGAAATCTTTATCTAATAAAGTTGCTTATTTCCTTCTCCAATTTTGATTACGTTGAAGCCATGTGTTCCTTTCGTTAATCACAGAGTTCGTTCTCGTTACGTGTCATAATGAGCCCCGTCAGGGGAAGACTGTCTCCCAGCAGCGCCTGATGTGAACCCAATCTTGTAAATTAAGTCATTCGTGTCTGTAAAAATTCCTAAATTACGTCGTGATGAACAAGTATCCCCTAAGGTGGTATTAATAAAAATCTTGATAACACACACACACACAAAGAAAAAAAAATAAATAAATAAATAAAATAAAAAATGGGTGAATTGTGTCCTGGACTGCATGAGAGCATTTGACACTATGTGACGAATTTCAGACAGGAATATGGGACAGATGCCTCCGATAGAAACTTACCTTAGTATATGGGAACAAAGGACAAATGACAAGGGAGCTTTCCGGTATGGGTCGAGGTCACTAGTGGCGTGCTGCAAGGTCCTGTACTAGGACCTTTGATCTTCTTGATATGTGTACTTGATTTGCCGGAAGGATTGGACTCTTATTTGAATATGTTTTCGGATGATGCCAAGCTCATAAGAGAGTTTTAAAGATATATGAGGATTGCATCAACTTACAAGGGGACCTGGACAAATTACAAAGTTAGCCTGATATAGTAGTGAAAATTCAGATTCAGCTTGAGTAAATCCGGAGTAATGAGGATCAAACGCCTTGAAAAAGAATTCGATTCGAGTCTTATCTAAAGAGGAATCTTTTTGTAAAAAAAAGGTCTTGGGAGTCTGCGTTGCATCTAACCTGTAACCGGTGCTCCGCCTCATGAGTATTGTAGGGAGAGACTTTTCTACGTTGGAGACTCTAGTCACGGACAAAAGTCCACATCAAGGCCGGGCTTTAACTGAAATAGAGAGAGGATTGTGGAAGGGAAAAAGATGAGAGAAGAGTAAATGTTTACGAATTTTGAAGGAAGTGAAAAACCATTCTTTTGAAATATGCTAGATCATTTTTTTGGGAGACATAAGAAGGTGGAGAGTTTACTGACAGATATCAGAAACTGCATCAAACTACATGATAAAACAAAATGCTTAGCAAATTATCCACGTAGCATAACAGGCCAAAACAAGAATGTGCTTCTGAAGTTTCCTTACTGCAGTTTAGGAAACGTGTAGACTTAATAGGTCCAGAACTTTTATTGGTACACCATAAAAGAAAGACGAATAAGGGGCGATTTGATCACAGTCTACAGTTTTCTTAGCCAGTCTGAACTCAACAGTGAAAAGTTCTTCGAAAGATGCAGGGATGGAGCAGACAAAGGCCCATCCAAGAATGCTGGCAAGAAACTTGTTAAAACAGATGTAAAGTAGAACTTTTGTGGCGTCACAGTAGTGGATGATTGGAATAAGTTGAGTGATGAAGCTGTGAGTGCCAATAGCGAACTAAAGTTAAAATTGTGCATGATAGTAAGGAAACTAGTAGAGTTGAGGCCCCCTATTAGGATTGAACTTCCTCCCTGTACTGGACAAATATGTAATTACTTAAATGCATACATCAAAGAAGCACACAAACACATATACAAGAAAAGAAACAGATACACATACAAACGAACACGGAATAAACGCCAAGGAGCAGATAAGAAATGATGTTTTGTTGCAAAGGCTGACTGTGCAGTCATGAACTTATGAAATAAGAAACAATGCAAAACTTGAGTAAACGGATCGGTAATTAATCCAGCAACCAGAGAACCACAGAAAGAATAAGCTAAGATATGCATTAATCCACCAGTAAAACATATGAAGTGAGCAAGCACATAAATTGCTTTGAGCAAACGGTTATTTTTACAGTGAAACCCATCTGATGACATTAAAACAAAGGTTACGTCAGTGGCAAACAGAGGAAACGAATCAGGTATTTGACTGTCTATTTCGAAGTGTGTTGGAGATAAACGATTCTGGGAGACAGCAGATAATTGTAACACCCGCAAGAATTGCTAGACCGCTAAGGATGGGACCGAAACAGATACACAGTAAGTTAATGTACATCATTGAAAAATGCGGAAATGATTTCATTTTTCGAAATGCCACAGACAGACAAACATAGGAAGAGGACTGGATGATATACTAACGTTGGGTCTATAGTCAATAGTGAAGGAATATCTTAACATTTTCACTTCTCGGCGCACAAGTATCGAACCTGGCCCGCCAAGATTGGTGACCCAGGTTCGATTCTAAGGCGCGTAAGTGTTGAAATCGTTTATAGGTTGATTTACATATGAAACTTAAATGTTTTGATACGTGCAAGAATATCATTTCATGCAGCAAACATAATGTTTTCTGTAAGCTTACAAACAATGACAGTGCTCTAATGTTAACGTTGATTTAAGCAAAATTACTTTACCTGTGAATTCTGGATGATGAAACGAGGTGCGGGGGTAAGACAGTGAGACAACACAGCTGGAGGTATTACCCACGCCAGGATGTGGTATTGACCCCATCCCTGTCCATTAAGGCTTCCCGCACTAACCACACTTCAGGAAAATTGACCTGTCTTCAACTTTTTTTTTGTTCTCTTAAAATTTTATTTATTGTCTATTTGTAATTACATATTCGTACCGTACAGGAAGGGAGCTTTACATTAGTTGGGCCCCATCTATTCAAACATTTCTACTGTCATATATCTTTTTCAACCACTGTATGCTGTCCCATTCATCCACTATTCCCATATTCCAAAAGGAGTTCTTTTTTTTTCCATCCCTTCTGATGATGCCGGTACTGGTAGCCAGGAACATCACTGCAGGTCCTGGTGGGTGATGGTGGTGGTAGCCAGGAACATCACCACAGGTTCTGATGGGTGGTGGTTGTGCTGGTGATGGCCAGGAACATCACCACAGGTCCTGGGGGGATGATGGTGGTGTAGGTGGTGGTCAGTAACATCAACACAATACTCAAAATTGCTCAAAATATATACATAAGAAAAACCGACCTTGCCCACATGTCATTCATGTTAGCGTGTATCTTACTCAACTCATTCCACGTCCCAAGATTTTACAAGTCATTCACTCCAGAGTGATACATAAGGTTGAGCAGTGTATATACCGGGAGAAATGCCAGTTATGACCATGTACAGGAAGAGAGACTAATAACCAAATACCAGGTTCAAGATTGGAAAATACCCCACCGACACTTCACCATCTCAACTATGCCTCGGATAATTACACACACAGCTCTGCATTCTTTACAGCAGCTGATGAGGGCCACAGGCTATGGTCCTCTATGGCAGCTGTGGAGATACTGCATCTGATGGCAGTCAGACGTTGTGCTCCTCTGTGTCTGCCGTGGCCACAGATATTGACGGCAGTGGCACAGCACAGCATACTCCCGTCTCCATGATGCATTACTCCTAACTCGTCCTGTAACGTGTGTGGCTCCTGCAGATGTGTGCGTAACTATACATTCAGAACGAACGGGGTATTTTTTTTTTTTTTTTGTGTGTGTGTTTTTGTAATGTCAAAGTTTTGAACAGTTTCATTTACCTATACGAAGAATGCCTTTTAATTTTCCAAAGCCTAAGCCATCATCACTTTGTTCCTATTTACTCTTTTCTGTATGTTCAGTACTCTTTTACTGAAGATATGTTTCTGCACATCCTTCCTGACACCTTTCTTATCCGGTTTCCAGTTGAGCCTTTCGGATTCGTTCTTCTGTCTGGATTATAACGTACTGGTCACCGTTAATGTAAACGTAGCTTCCGTGGAATTTGGAAGAGGTTATCGTACCCTCCTTCCTTCCTGAGTAGTTTGAGGACTTTCCTCCTCTCCTCTAATACTCAGATCTGGCGCCAGCCTCGGCACACTCCGTTGGACCCTCTCTTCCTCTCTTGCTGTTGTGTGTATTTCCTTAAATGAGGAGACCAAGTTGTTGATGTGTATCATGGCAAAAATTGATCATAAATTGTATATTCTCTTTAACATCCGTACTTGCAGGAAATTTTGTCACTGATCAGGATACGCGTTGCATCTCACTTGGCCTCGTCTGATTTTCCTAGCTCTTTCATCCAGCCTCAGATCCTGACGCGTATGATACCAGTGCTTTCCTTGTTCCATTCCCGTTTCAGTCTGTCTGCACTAGGAGTTCTGAGACGGGGTAAACTCGCTTTGAAACTCAACACCCGGCTCGTATGTCGGCAACCTACTCAATTCTTCAGTCGCACCATCCGATCCTTTCCTCGTTGTTTGAACTCGATAGATTTATAAGAATAGTCGGTAGTGATCCTCGGGCTTTTCCGTAGTATTTCTTGCCTTCTTCATTTGTATAACTCTTATTATTCTAATGCAGTCATTCCTAGCCTTCTTGTACCTATTGAATGCTGCCTTGCTGTTGTGTCCTGTTAATCCGTTCCACAGACTTTTCCTGTTCAACAACTCACTATAACTTACTTTTCTTTCCCTCTCTTCATTCCTAACTGCTGGTACTCATTTTCTTATTTCTTCGTTGTAGAATTCATAAAACTTATTGTCACTTAGTTTTTAAGAACAGGAAGACCCCTTTCAAGGCTGTGGCCCTGAGTGTCTGGGTTCCTCGTATACCCTCAAAGCTTCTTTACCTGTGCTGTCTTCAGCTAATCTGGGTCTGCTATTTTTCTTCAGGCGCTTTCTCTTCCGTAGTCGTATCCATCTTGAGCACGACAGGGTCACCTCTCGGTAAGAGACCTGCTAGAAAGATGTTTCCATTTTGAGAGCTATGGTACGTGATGACAAACTTGTTCCTCTGACCATCATCTTCACAAAGATAAGGTGGGACAGAATCCTTCCCTCTTCACATTCTAGGAACTTTCACCTCTCCTCCTCCCCGACGTCACTCCTTCCCTACACCTTCACTATATCATTCCTTTCCATCAACCTTCCCTACATTACTCCTCCCACTCCACCCCTCTACAACACTCCTCCTTTCCACCTCCCCTACATTACTCCTCCCCGACCTCCTTACATCCTTCCTCTCCTCCCTCCCCCACAGCACTCCTCTTCTTCCCCTATGCCATTCTTCCTTTCCTCCCCTTCCCCTCCTCTATGCCCTCACCACCACCTCTACATCATTCCTTCCCTTTACTTCCCCCTCCTGAATCCGTTCCCAGACATCACTTCCCCTCCTCGCGCCCCCTATCCAGCCCCAGCCATCCCTTCCCCTTGCAATGCCCTCGACGCAGCCATCTACCCTGTGGGACTGACCACCTCCGCTGACCAACACGTAATGATGAACAATTAGCGGTTACGATTTACCGTGATAAATCATCAGAGGCGCGGACACCGCTCCCCCACCACCAGCACACCGCTCCCACACCACTAACACACCTCCACCAGCCCACCACCCACACCACCAGCATGCACACCTTCGCCAGCCCACCTCCCCCACCACACCGCCCCACACCATAAGCACACCACCCCCATCACTAGCACACCCACTTCCACCAGCCCATCACCCCCATTACACAGCCCCCATCACACCTTCCCACTCCGTCAGCTCACCGCCTCCCACCACCATCACACTGCCCCTCATCTGAATACTATTCTTTACCTCCGTCACCACCCATCACCACCATCACTGCTCCTCATCACCAGTACCATCCAACCCCATCACAGCTTAACGTCCGTTGCCACCGTCAGATCGCTGTCAGTATTACCCCTTCCCCACATCACAATACGATAGCCATCCTTGTTACTGCCGCTTCATCAGTATTATTTCTCCCGCTACCACGATCACCACCACTGCTATCACTAGCTACCACCACCGCCCATTGTCCTTCGAAACCACTGGCGTCCTCGTCAACAGCCCTGCCCCCTCTCCTCACCACCATCACTCACCAACACTCACACCTGACCAGTAATACTGTCACAGTCCCTTACCACCACAGTCACCACCAACAGCCTGTGACCGCTACCGTCTTCGTCACTGCCATCATCAGCTATCACTGTCATCTCCCTTCGCCATTACCAGTGACCCTGAACAGTGACACCGGCCCTTACCACTACCACTATCCTGGCCAGCACCACCCTCTTCACCACTTTCTTTCAAAATCACCATCATCCCTATCAGCCACTGGCCTGTTTCTGCCATCACCACCACTCTCCATAAACACCCTTACCATCCCTTAAACCGACCGGCTGTCATGGCGACTTCCACCCTTTACACTTTGAATCTCCTCCGCACAACCACCACCACCAGCAGAGCGCCTCACCATCCTCTTCATCAGCTCTCACCTCCATTGCCCCCCACACAAAGACGATTACCCTTCGCTGTCACTGCCGTCCACAACCACCACCACACCATCACTGCAGCTCATCACCACCATTACCACTGTACATACCTTACCACAGCCTTTCATTGCCACATGAACCACATTTACCCCAAATCCCCCAACAATACCAAGTCCAACCCTCACCAGAACCGCTGTCGCTCATGAGCATCACCACCACCAACACTTTTCACCATCACCATCACCGCGAATGCCCTTGCCATAACCATTCCCACCACCACCCAACGCATCATCCCTTCCCCCACACACCACTACCACCCCCCACACTATCACCATCCCTAACACTATCAACCCCCCCCCCCCCCCCCCCCCCCCCCCACCACCACCACCATTCAGTGCCTCTTCTGCATTTTTACTTTGCGAAATATGGCGACAAACCAATACTTTGGTGCTGGGCTTGCCGACCGCTATGCTAATGTGATGACAGTAGCCATTACCTGCTTTACGAGAGCTATAGATAAGGTTTAATTTCCCTGTCGCCCGAGATAAAGCTGCTCTGTATAAACTCCCCAAAATATGGGATAAAATATTAGCTATAGCTATAAGATGGCGTGCCTCGTATGGAAATGTGCCCAGATTTGTAAATGTGACCCTTAAGACCTCAGGCTCCATGGTCGCTATTAGCCAAGCACTCAGGCACAAAAACTGGTGTATATAAACTGGGAAAAAATATGGAGGTGACGTGGTATTTAGCCCGAGTGTGGGGTTAGGCACCTCATGTGATGGACGGCAGCGCATTAGCGCCCTTGGGAAGCCGGGCCGTTAGGTTCAGCAGATCCCAGGCTCGCTCGGCCAATAGGACCTCCTCCTTTATATAGGGCACAAACTACCCTCATTCGGCAGCAATTACAAGCTGGTGGTAGTCCAGCTTATCGTCAGAATCAAGGCGCCCGGCGATTAGCGGCGTCCTGCAGCCGGTATCTGACCCGGAGATAATGTACCAGGGGGGGGGGGAAGGGGGTTAAGTAACCCCCCTATTTAAATTCTGAAACACACACACACACACACACACACATAGGGCAGGCTCCTGTCAACACTACCGATGCTCACTACATTAATTCAACATAACTTTATTAGGGGCAGACAAAACTACGGATGCTGACACGATCATTGCACAATAACATTGGTTGATTCTCGGAGACGCAGCAACTATGCTTGAGGATTTAGCCTATGAAAACAATTACTCAGCAACAGTACCGACACTTTATTGCTTCAGTTCAGACATGCGTAATCAAAATGTTAACTGCGACAACTGTAAGAAAATTTAAAGAATTTGCTCCCTGAATAGTCGAATGAAAACGATTAGAATAACTAAAACAAAAAGGGGTTATGTTGATAATAATAATAGAATGAATAAGTGATAATAAGAATAATGATAATGGTAATAATGATAATGATAATAGTGATGATGATAATAATAATAATGATAATAATAGTAATGATAATGATATTGATAATGATAATAATAATAATATCGTAAACGCTTACTATTACATGAGGAAAACAACAGATGACCGACTGTACAGTACCTGTTCTTCTTTATAACCCGTCGTCAGGAAAACTACAAACAAGACTTAGTGTCGTGCTGGGTAACAATCCCCAGGTGTGCCAGACAGCGGGAGGGTCAGCTCAGACGGGAGGACACTGAAGATGGGGTGGAAGGGGCGCATCTGTACACAGACTAACACAACCAAGCTCTACAGGCTACTGGCAAGGCTCGTAACTCTAGCCATTCATAAAAAAAAGAAAAATTAAAAGAGATGATGCAACGTCTTCTGTTTTCTGTTGACAAGATTGAATGATACAAGACCACGAACTCTGATGTCTACACACTTTCTGGGATTTGAATTCAACCATTTGTCACAACTATTGTTACTTCCATGGAATTCACTGCTGTATGTGGATAAACCAAAGGTATGGTCAAATCAAGATACGTCTTCAGTTGGATGTATCCCATTATTGGATACTTACACGTAAAATGCAAGTGACTGAATGCAGAATGCAGTGAAATATTCCTTGGTAGAGACGACAGACTTTGGATTATACAAATGTCTTAACGGCGCCTTACCTGGCAACAGAATGGACTCCAGATGAATGAATAGATTCGTCGTTTATAATCATACGTAGCACTGTTGATTAATCATCAAGAACTTACTATCATTGAAGACTGGATGAAATAACACTTAGTTTTTGTAATGTATTTTATTTACCATCACTGGCCTGCCTGACGGATTCCTTTTTCTTGTCATTCGTCGCAACTTCAGCACATCTCCACAGGAATTCTAAGTTGCAGTCCAATTCTCGGCAAGAGTCGCTTTTGCCAGAGGTGCTTCATCTGTCATCGTACAATCTGTTTCATAGGATAATGAGCTTTGACGTATAGAAGCTCAAGTTCCGTCTCTTTTCCTCCAACGTTCATATCAGTAATGGTAACGACAAAGTAGGTAAACCAAGAGTACTTAACATATACACCACGTTGGATGTGATGGCCAAGTCTTATAAGACTATGTGACTCTCCTGTAACGAATCCCAACAGGAAGTTATCAAATGATTCTAGGAGTCAAGTCTCCTGGATTTGGACTCCATATGAAACACGTTCGACGGCGTATGGATTCAGTAGCCTTAACAATATTTGGATGAAATTTTTTGATGTCGCTATCATCAGAGCGAACATGAAGAAGGTTACACTGCTGATGACGAACACACAAAATCGTTAACTCCGCTGTACATGGAGGAAAATGTAATCTAATGTACGAAATTTTCCGAGTTCTTCCGCTTAAAAAGATAAGTTCTAATAAATGTAGCAAGATTTTAGTTATCTTTTCTATATTAGAATGCACATGTTGAGATTATATATGGATGAACGAAACGAGAGTTCCATGGCGGTGCAGACTGTGGATCAAACAAATTAGGTTTATAAACTGCATGAGATGCTGTGAACACCATTCTTCCAACAACTGTGGTCGATACTTAGAATATTTTTACTTAAGTGTTTACTCCCCAAAACAACATACGACCAATACTCATGAGTGGACGAAATTTGGACGAGAAAGGATGGGATGCTGGAACTCGTTTCGTAACTAATGAACATAATGCGCTGCACCATATTCCACTGTAACCCGCTGATGCTTTACTGCGAGAGTTACCCGGTAAATAAAAAAGCCCGACAGACGAGGAGCAAAAAGTGATAATGATAGCTCACCTGGGCCTTCGGCTCAGGCGAGCTGATAAATAATTATAAAGAGGTGGAACAGTAGGGTGCAGGCAAAAAAAGAGGGGGGGAGGGGAGGGGGGAAGGTGAAGGGGTGCAGGTGGGAGTACATGAAAAGGTGAAGCAGACGAGTGTTGGAGGAAAATGTGAAGAGGTTGAATAATGGTAAGGAGACATCAGTGTTGAAAGGTGGAGAGAGAGAGCGCAGATATACCAAACGACATATTGAAGCACAAGAATGACAGTGTGTAGTAAAAGAAGGGAGATACAAAAGAGTGGTGAAATAAAGAGCGAGTAATTAAGAATAAGTGGGATACAGGGTGGCTAGTTAGAGGGATGAAGATGATACAGAAATGTAAGAATATCATTGGACTGGTAGATAAACTATGAGGAAAGTATGATAGAAAAAATACAGTAAATTTCAGCATTTGATAAAAGATGTATATTAAAAGCAAATCTTATGAACAAGGAAAAAAGTGAATGCAAGAAACACTTAGCATAAATAATTTGCAAGACAGTATCTTGACAAAAGCAACTAAAAGTGCAGTTATTAATATCACAGTGCTGAACCAAGAAAAATGCCTACTGAAAAATAAAAGGAATAAAGCGGTACGTAATACAGCAGTTGGTCAAGATTGGTACGAGGCACTCAGGAACTTTTACTGGTGTAAGGCAATTAAAGTCTAGGTGGAGTTCGTACATACTGGTCCTACGGAGCTGTACGTTAGAAGCGATCAGGATTCTTTGTGTTTGAACCTATAAAACTCCACCTTGACCTGTGACTAATGTAATGACAGAAAATAAAAGTTCTCGGATTCTCTGTACGACACCTTTCCAAAGAGTTCAGAAACTGCTTCTGATGGTAGTTTTGTTTAAACGCAGATACATAAATGAAGCATATGTGTGATGGAACAACATATTTTGAATAGCTTCGACAACTTACGCCGAGGGAACAATTTAAAGCTGAAATACGAACACCTAAGAAAAAGGAAAATGAAGTGACAGCTGGGAAGCAAGCCAGTAGCGGTATGTAGAAATGAGGCAAAAAGAACGATATAAGGTCACTGTAAAAGTGATAGTGATAAACAACCACGAAGATCGGAGAAAACCTAAGAATACAGTTGAATTCCTAGAAAGGTTACTGATGAACAAGCGAACAAAATGATACGAACAAACTAAAACATGAAAATATGCAGGGAGTGCACAACCATACGAAAAGCAAACTGAGCAGGAAAGCAAGGAAGACGGACGGGTATGAAGGAAGAAGAGACGAAGACAAAGGAGGAGGAGGAGGGAGGCGTAACTCGGTAGCCGACCGGCACAAGCGATAGCCGGCATAAACTAAACTCACATGCAAATCCAGTCTAACCCCCAAATGAGGGCAGTGGAGGCGGACGGAGCGGTGGCACGCCTGCCTCCACCACCAGTCCTCCACTCCCGCTTCCCTGCGGCTTTGCGGTTTATTATTCGATGAAACCATAACATGTGGTGGCGATGGTTTCATGTGGGAATATCGGAGTCTTAGAACGGGAGGGAGACGGGGGAGAATATCTTGGGCTACTGTCGAGCACATTTTATACATCTAGGCCTAAAGAATATCCGCAAACTGAAGGAATTCGTCTGAACACGATCGTTTATGAATATATGTCAACTTTCGTTACCCACCAATGGTGCCCCGCCCACCCAGAAGCTTGTGTTTACGTCCATGGAGGCTCTAGACATTGGTATATGCTAAGGTTGGTTCGTTCGTTGTTTAGGCTTTAGGCCTATCAACTGCCAATGTCATTAAGGCCGTCAACGTCAAGCTACATCCACCAACCGAAAAATCTTTTAACACCTCCTTCGGATGTTAAAGATAATTTTAAGACCACATACACTCTCACTGTACATGTGGCCTATAGTATATGCTAAGCCTTTATATATTTCTATATACGCATGTGGGTGGAGCCTGTATGCTACGTCATTGGCCCTAAACAAAGAAAACGTTCTGGTACAGGGCTAACGAAAACGTAGATTCATCTACACTTTGCTCACACTTTCTCTACCTTTCCTCATAGTATCCATCCATACCTTCCCTCACAGTTTCTTTGCCTTTCCAGACACTTATTTTTTTTGCTCGGTTATAAAACAAATAATGAAATGCACATTACATTCCGTTTATTTAAAAAATCATCATTCATAAGAATGAATATATTTATGTAGAGTTATAAGTACATAATATTCAGTGAGTTGCATGATGCATTTTTTTTTTTGTATCGTTTTCTAGAATGCAGTCATATTTCTATTCAAAATCCTCATTCTAAAGAAAGTACGACACCGTACATAACAAGAGACTATCGCAAAGCAGATCTAGATACCTACATATCCTGGAAAAACTTTTCAGTTGCTCGCTTGCCAGGTTTCAAGGTGTTTTCCCCATGATAACCCTTGAAGAGACGCGTTAGGTTGCATTGGGCCTAATTTTTTATTCCTGCTAAATGTTTCCAACAGAAATGATTGTTTCTCATCTTTTCGAACTTTGCATCCAAATTTATGTTCTGGAAATTTATGTGTTTTGTATCCACCCACATATACTTCACCTTCTTCTTCAGTCATATTTTCCAGGTTGTCTAGGTGGGCCAAGTTGCTAAATTCATCTTCATCGTTGCTCCCCTGTTCTAGATATCCACCAGATAATGAAGAAAACAGCATTGCATAAATATTAAGTTCTTTTTGGAGTTTTTCTTCGTGTCATTACATTTGCTTCCTTGTCAGTAAATGAGGCTTCTGGCAGAGAGATTCCACAGCAAGCTTCTGGCTTACCGTTGTCCCTGGTGATGCAGTTCTTAACACCTAGGAGATGTATTCTCAGCCTGTGCTTTACAGACACTGGGTTTGGGCGATCACATAACCCTTCCATCTTCCCGATGCTGCGGAAAAAGTGTTCTAAACCATCCTGGCTGAATCTGTACGTCATTAAAAATGACATACCTTATTTGTCTCTCAGCATCTCAAACAATTTGGGCAAGGATTGAGATGATATTAGTAATCCCTTTTGGAACTTGAACATTATCTGATTATCACAGACATTTATTGACTGTATGGTTTCTATCATTTTACTTAATATGATGTTATGTTTTTCCACATTAGTTCCATATGCATTTCAAGTTTCTTTTTTGTCATACATCACTCTTGCATCGAAAAGATCGAACCCTGCATCAGTTGATAAAATGAAATCGCTTGTCCTATCCCAGTCCTTGGAATGGAGCAAACCTCTTCCTCCAAAATATTTCATAGATTTTCCAGTCATTTCAGAGAGCAGACGAGCAGCCAGTTTTACATTCATTCTGTTTGCCCCCTGGGACATGGATGTGCTTTTGTGACCGGCGATGTGTCACATTTAAATCATCTTTTATTCTCGCTGTCAGTTCTCTGATGCACTCATTGTTAACTAGCTTCCCATTTGCCATCTTAAAACCACAGTCAAGAAAACCAGCTGCCTCACCTATAACGATCAAAGGAATTTTCTTTTTTTCGTCATTGGACAGTCAAACTCTTAAAATAGTATTTGTTAAAATAGTATTTGTTTCCATGGTGTAGATACACCTCGCAACACAACAAACAACACACTTTTGTGAGGCCCATATATTTTGTCACTTGCTTTGTCATAAGACCACTGCTTGGACATGCTACATTCGTCAAATGATAATGCACAGACACGTTCTTGCTCTGTCATGGACTCTGATTTACATTTCAATAGACTGATAACAGACAGTAAAATGCCTGGCTCCACCACAAAGCTTTGCTACCCAGCGGTTGAGCGTTGAAGTTGATGGAAGAGGAAGTTGCCACTTTTCTCGAAGAAATCTGTGTTTTATGACTTAAGCTTCTCCGAGTCTATGCTGGACTGATATCCTCTCCACTCCACCGTTTCACAGTTTTTTCCATCTAATACATGTACTTGTGAATCTGACGGGAGTGTCGTTAAAGTGCTTCATTGTGATTGGCTAATTCACCTTCAGTGTCGTTCTCGCTTCTGATTTGTTCTCTGGAAGCTTCTGATGAATTTAAAGAAAAAAAGTGAAAGAATAGAGCGCTGTGATGCTGTTAAGAAAAGCTTTCTCGCAGAAGGATCAGCACAAATGTAAATGGAGAACTTGAAAGATGGCAGCAGTGGATAGACAGCACTGGATAGAGAGGATGAAAGGACTGGAAGCAGTGGATGGACATTTCAGAAGGTAAGCAGCGTTTGGGTGGGCAGTTTGGACGGGATAACAGCAGTGGAATGGAAATTTTGGAAGCGATATCAGCATTGGATACACAGCTCGAAAGGGTTGAAAGAAACAAGTAGGCAACTGGGAAGGGTTGGGAAAATTGGTTAGATAACTCTGATTCATTGGCAGAAGTGGATGAACAATTCGGAAGGGTTGGCAGCGGTAGGCTGACGACTCATAAGGGTAGGCAGCAGTGTGGACAACTTCAAATGGTTGAAAGCAGGAGATATATATTTCAGAAAAGGTGGCAGAAGTAAGTAGAAAGTTCGAGGGGGTTGGATTCAGTTATAGTAGCCGAACGCTAAGTTGACGAAGAAGCCACGCTCCTCCTCCATAGCTAAGGTAGCTGATTGGTTCATTTTGTTCGTGCCGCTAACCATTTATTCACACTGTGTGTTTACATTTTATAATCAGACTTTTTCTTCTGTATAATAATGTTAGAAACTGGGAACATAAATATTTACATGATTTTAAGGCATTAGCATTTTATATTTGCTGCAAAACAAAGAAATAAAGAATAGGCTTCATTCGAAAATTATATTGTTCTTGACTTCGACCGTTTATGATACATGTTTAACATTTTTAACATCCTCTCTAAAGTACTAATGCCTTAAAATTACTCAAATTTTTATGCTCCCAAGTTTTAACATTATTATACAGAAGAACAGGTCTGATTATAAACTTTGAACACACTTAGTGTGAATAAATGGATAGCGACACGAACGTTGTATATGAACCAATCAGCTACCTTAGCTATGGAACTTAAAAGTGAAACGAGTATAGTAGATAACGCGATACATGTAAAGTTGGAAAATCGCCATTTTTGCTCTTTAAGCAACTCACGAAAATGGGCATAACTTACGATATAAGGATATTTCGATAAAAAAGAAAAAAAGTATTAAGAACATGAACATAGTATGTTTAAATTATTTTGATATCATTACACCTTGGGTTGCAGCTGTCAAAGTTATGGCGGTTAGGGCTATTTCGAACTTGCGCATGCGCAGTTTGAAGTCATGACGTAGCGTTCCAACATTTGGAGCAGCTGATGAATATTGTGGTGCGATATATGATTATGCAGTTACTCTTGAATTCTATGAATTAAAAAATGAAATTATGAACAAAACATATACTGTACAATAATGTACGTATGTTTTTTGCGTGTAATTCTTTAAATATTATAATTAATTATATATACTGTACGAGGAGGAAGTCTTACTCTCGTGGGGGTCCCATATCTATCATGTATGTTTATTATTGTATTTACGTAATTATTGCTTTCGTAATTATTTACACTCAAAAGTAATTCGCCAGTGACATTGTTCTTGTTATGCCTGTTACACTCAAAAGCTTGTAAGATGCTTGTTACTGGCGTATGTATGTTCAGCCGTTCTCTTTCATCCTTTTTTATCTAAGCTTTAATTTGCGTAAGAGAAAAAGTGGAAGATTAAATCTCTGCGACACACTTGAGAAACGCTTTTTCGGAGAAGGATCGGCAGCATTAGGGTGAACTCTGAAGGGGTGGCAGTCGTGGGGTTGACAACTCGGAGGGGTTGGCAGCCGTGGGGTTGACAACTCGGAAGGATTGGCAGCCGTGGGATTGACAACTCGGAAGGGTTGGCAGCCTTTGGATTGATAACTCGGAAGGGTTGGCAGCCGTGGGATTAACAACTCGGAAGGGTTGGCAACCGTGGGGTTGACAACTCGGAAGGTTTGGCAGCCGTGGGATTGACTATTCGGAAGAGTTGGCAGCCGTAGGATTGACAGCTCGCAAGGGAAGGCAGCCGTGGGATTGACAACTCCGAAGGGTTGGCAGCAGAGGATGTACATCTCTGAAGGGTTTGCAACAGTAGATGAACAACTCGGAAGGTGTGGCAGATGTGATAAAAGTTTGAAAGGGTTGGCATGAATGAGGGAATAACACAATGCGTTAGACATTAGGAAATTGATATTTTTGCCGCTGTTTAACCCATGCAAATGTGCATGGCCAAGGTGGGAAAAATAGGATTAAAAACTAAACAAATATAAGCATAGTACTATCTCGTTTGGTTAAAAACTTTAATCAAATGTTCAAGTAGCAGCCATGAAGTAGCTCCTGACACGGAAGATACTGTGATATAAAAAAAAGAAAAAAACATAGTATAGTAATACGAACACGTGCATATTAGTGTTTGTTAGACTGTATTGAAATAATACATTACACTGTTCAGGTTGCAGCTATCCTATAGAGTCATGGCGGTTAGGGCTAATTCGAGCTTGCGCATGCGCAGTTTGAAGTGATGACGTCGCTTTCCAATATTCAGAGCTGTTTAATGAATATTGTTCGATATATGATAATGCAAGCACCTATATTGAATTTTATGAAATTGAAAAGTTTATGGACGAAATACATACCGTACAAAAGAGTGTACATATGTTTGTGTAATTCCTTAGATATTGTAATTACTTATATGTTACAACTGTACATGTATGAGTTTTACATTTGTAGGGTCCCATTTCTGTCATGTATGTTTATTCTTGTGTAGTTTATGTAGGTTTTTCATACGTAATTATTTGCGCTGAAAGAAATTCGTCAGAGTGATTGTTCTCGTTAATGCTTCGTCCACTCAGAAGCTTGAAAGGCTTGTTACTGGCTTAAGCATGTTCGGCCGTTCTCTGTCATATTTTCTTCTTCGTAAGCTTCAAATTTGCTTGAGAAAAAGAGAAAGATTAGATATGAGCGCTACAATTGAGAAAAAGCTTTTTCGGAGAAGGCTCGGCAGCATTAGGGTAGAGAACTCGGAAGGGTTGGCAGCCTTGGATGGACAACTCGGGAGTGTTGGCATGAGTGAGGGAATAACATGCTGCGTTCGCCATTAAGGAATTGCTATTTTTGCCGTTAACCCATGAAAATGTGCATGACCGAGAAGTAGAAATATGATTAAGATAACAAATATAAGCTTAATACTATTTCGTTTGGTTAAATAGTTTAAATTGATGTACAAGTTGCAGCCATGACAGTACCTGACCCGGAGGATATTGTGATTAATAAGAAATAAAGTAATACCAACATGAGCTTATTAGAATTTGTTAGAATATGTTGAAATTATAATTATACTGTTCAGGTTGCAACTATCATAGAGTCGTGACGGTCAGGGCTATTTCGAGCTTGCGCATGCGCAGTTTGAAGTGATGACGTCACGTTCCAGTATTCAGAGCTGTTTTATTAATATTGTTCTTCGATATATGATTCTGCAATTACGGATATTGAAATTCATAGAAAAGTTCATGGACGAAATTGTACGTATGTTCGTGTAATTCCATATAGTAATTATTTATTACAACTTTACGAGTGGGAGTTTTACACTCTTGGGTTCCCATTTCTGGCATGTATGTTTACTTTTGTGTTGTTTACGTAATTATTGCTTACATAATTATTTACATTCAGAAGAAATTCGTCTGTGTGACATTGTTCATGTTCATGCACTCAGAAGCTTGTGAGAGGCGTGATAATGCTTCGTCCTGTTTTTATCTGTGAGCTTCAGATTTGTGCTAGAGAGAAAGCGAAAGATTAAATAACTGCACCGCAATTGAGAACAGCTTTTTCGGAGAAGGATCGACAGCGTTAGGGTGTTTGGTGCGGTAAAACAGACTGTAAGGGTAGGCAGCAGTTGTTGGACAAATTGATAGGGTTGGGAGAAATGGGTTATCATCTCCAAAGGATTGGCAGCATTGAGATGATAATTTCGAAGGGTTGGCAGCGTTGTTTGAACATTTCGGAAGGGTTGGTAGTAGTTGGTGAACCATTCGGAAGCGATGGTAGCACTGAATATAGAATTCCTTAGTGTTGGCAGCCGTGGGTTGACAATATCGAAAGGATGGGAGCATTAATTGGCAGAAGAGGATGGAGAACTCGGAAGGGGTGGCAGAAATGAGTGGAAATTTTAGGAGGGTGGATAGAATACGTTAATCAGTTAGGAATTGTTATATTTCCTTTTGTTTAACCCATGAAAATGTACATGGCTCAGAAGGAGAGGAAAATATGATTAAAAGAAGAGTATTACAGGCATAGGAATATTGTTTTTGTTGAACACTGTAAGAACATTAATTCAGATGTTCAAATGCAGCCATCACAAAGTCGTGGCGGTTAGGGCCGCATTGAATTTGCACATGCGTAGACTTTGAAGTCATATCGCATTCCAATATTCATAACTGTTTTGTGAATATTGTTTTTCAGTTCATTGTTTTGCAAGTACTGATGTTAAACTTTATAAGATGATAATACAAAAGTTCATAGACGACGTACATGCGTTATAGAGTTAATATGTGTGTGTGTGTGTGTGTGTGTGTGTTTAATTGCCCACAGTATTTGTAATTGCCGCTTTGTATTGTTCGAGGAAGGAGTTTTACGTTCATTGGGTCCCATTTGTATCATCTATAATCATAAAGTTTACACATTTCATTTTAATATTAACGCACTTATTTATTCACGCTGAGAAGCAATTTCGAGTAACAACGTTGATGTACCTTGCCCACTCAGAGACTCTAGCTAATATTGATATATGTAGATGGTAATCATTAGATAGATGTTGTAATCTAGGCATCACAGATATAAACCAAACCTAGGCGAAAGATCAGAAGAAAAACAAATAGTAGCAATTCCTGTATTGTTAACAGCGATATATGTACATTATAGCAGCTTAGTGTTCCACCGTCAGCGTATGCTTGTAGATTAATACCTAAACATGACACAAGTGAATTCAGAAAGACGAGGTAGGCTATGAAAGTGTTACATTTTTTTTTTTCAGGTATTAAGTTAATTGTTTCATCGCTACGTAGCTCCGTGGCATATATCATATCATTTGATGTAGTCAGTGTGATTGTTATTAATATAGCAATTTAAGCCGGTTACTCCGAAATTGACTAGTTTGTTTCAGAGATAGAACTTAATGTTTACTCGGACTGGTGGACATTTTAGCTCCAGTGTAAAGGATCCAGCACATGCACCTGCTGGTAGTAATAAGCCGCTTGATAAGCCTGTCATGTCGACTAAGAATCTAGCGACTTTCATATATTGTAGAAAGCAAGGGCATGTTGCTTTCAAGTGTCGCCAGCTCCTGAATAAGGAGGAAAGGGACGGTGAGGCACATGTCCTCCCAGTTGTGCATCTGTGCGGGCAAGAGAGCCAGCCGGAGGCTTGCCTGCCGGTACATTCGTCATTAATGGGCATGTTGCCCCTCATCAGTTCAAGAATTCCCTGTTAGTATATATCGCAACGCTGATGCGTTTCTAAGTTTGATTATTAAGGATGTTATCCTTGATTTAGAGAAGTGTTTCGGGGGAAAGCATGTAAGTGTTGCTCATCGGAGTTCGTTATGGGCCTCGTCTTAGCACCATTGTGTAGACTGTATCTGAGGGATGATGTGGGATGTAGTTTTATCATCATCAGTGCCTGATGGGCCATTTCTTGTTGGAAAGTGATAATACTGATACCCCAAAATTTTTTGATGCCTGTGAGATACCGGTATTACCTGTGAGTAGCATGTCTGTCTCGTGCGGAACTATTCTCCTGGCTCACGAGGTGAGTGTATCATGTCAGGGGTGACACACGCGGTGAGCCACGTGAATTATCCTGTGTTTCATACAACTCACATGTGTTCCCTGTAACTGTTTTGGGTTGAATGTCCTGCCTGAGTACTTTGAAGATGTTTTCCTTAGTGCTAAGGAAGTAGCATTTAGTGAGGTTAGTTCGTGTAAACATATTGACGTGCATCCTCATTTCAGAATTGACACATCCTCCTCTGGTGGGTCAGAAGATGCTGCTACAGCTTTTGCGAGTTGAGTTTCTGGTGTCTAGGCAGATGGATCTTTATTGGCCTGAGCTATAGGAGACGACTTCAGTCAGAGCGATATGAGCTCTTGGCCTTTCCTGAGTTGTGTGCTACGCATGGCTAGATGTGGGCTGTACCGCTAATGACACCTCCTGTCATATATTTGGAGTTGTCTGACCTCCTGAGCGGAGTGTCAGGTCAGTTTCTCAGGATTTGTCAGGATTTGTCAGAAGATGTGATCGTGAGATGTGTCACCTCACCTCCCTAGTGCGAGTGTTGCATCTATGTTCTTAGTCTTCTTTTCGAGGGAGGAAGAAGTAATCTCCCAGACTGTTGGAATTCCAGTCTGAACTCTCCCAGAATCACGTGATGGTAAAGCCATGTGTCGATATATCTGTTTATTATTGCTCTTTCGTGTAGTCGTAAATTAGTATTCTATTTATTATTTACAGCTTCCTAAACAGGGACGCAATAGTGTGTTGAGATCCATCATTCAGCTCTCACCAGGAGAGGCAGATCGTCCAGACTCCAGGCGCTCGTGTCTGCGAGAGTAGGTCCTGTGTTAGTGGTCCTCATTATATTTATACTGATAATAATTGGTAGTTGTGAGGGACAGGAATGCCCTTGTAGATTTAGAGGAATTCTGGCTTTCATAAACAGAGTTCGATAGACTCCAGTTTACCTTTGGTCTC
Source organism: Panulirus argus (assembly GCA_038088735.1). Taxonomy (NCBI): domain Eukaryota; kingdom Metazoa; phylum Arthropoda; class Malacostraca; order Decapoda; family Palinuridae; genus Panulirus; species Panulirus argus. Next base: position 3,966 of record JAYMFT010400776.1, on the reverse strand, counting down.
AGGTTAGATGTGGCATGGGATAATCAGCCGTTCCTCTTTGCTCATAAATCGACTGATACTCATTTCAACGTTTCCTGTAGTGGGGAGATTGGCCCAGACTGGACTAGTTTGAAAGATATTTCCATTTCTAGGACTAAGACAACTTCTGTTCCTCGGAGCTGGTGTCTGTGTGCGGGCGAAATCCCTTAAATCATTCTCCGGATGTGGGCCCGGCTCGCGTCCTACGGATGATGTCCCAGATATTGTCGACGACAGTGGTGGCAAATCCCAGCTGAGCGGCCCTAATGACAGCTGTTGCCTCTTCTTGCCGTTGCCTGTTGTGGCTGTCGCTCTAGACAACCAAATAGTCCCGTGGAAGGGGGCCAGTGACACTGCTACAAAAGGGAGAACTTCCAGCTCTGCTCCGTACTTCTGTGATGCCCGTTGTATGTTCCCCCTTGTGCGACCTTAGAGGCCGTACCTGACAGCTTTCTCGCCACCCTTGCGTCATAGGTGGTCACTGCCCCAGGACGAGGCGCAGAAGATGGACGGATGAAGTTTACTCTTTCTCACCCTTATAGTCCGGCTCTGTCGAGAAGGTTGGGCGGTCCCTTGGATGTTGGAATTATTTAGGATGATTTCCTCTAAGTAATATGCCTGGATCGTATTGTAGACATAGGATTAGGTTAGCCTTTGTTTAGTTCCAGCAAAGAAACTAATTTTGTAAATCTTCATTTTCTACAGAAGTTATTATTATCCTTTTATTAAAAAGCTGTAATTCTCTCTTTCTCTCTCTCTCTCTCTCTCTCTCTCTCTCTCTCTCGTTATCATCGTCATATCCTAGTTCTTTTCATCATAATTTCTGTTGTGTCTTTTCGTAGTGGTATAAGTTAAGGAGCCACAGGCTCCGTCTTCAGTCCACACGACGTGTCAGCCAGGAAAGAGAGGCCTCCGATGCTCCGGGTGCGGGTTAGTCCTGTACAAGTAATAGTTGACTGTGAGTTGTGAACAGTCTGCCTTCTGAGATCCGTAGTTAATGACTGGTACCGGTATTTGTAAATTTTTATCATAAATAATCAACACCTAATCTTAATTTCACACAGTATCAAGGTTTAATTGCAAGTCTCTATATCCGTCTTCTTCCTGAATGCTTGCAACTTGTCTGTTAATCCCAAGACAAAAACAAGTTTTTAACACGGGTGCTAATGTCAGGGAGAAACAGAATTTATTTTGGTGTTTTTAAGACACGACAGCGTATTGTCTTTGTGATTAACGTAAGGGATTCGCGTCTGATCCCGTGGTAAAGTTATTATTACCCCGTGCTGGCACCTCAAGTTTAAGAAATTGTTCCGTAACTGCGGAAATCTTATAAATTCCTTTACTTTGGCAGTCCAGTTTTAAGCAGCGAGTTAATTTGTGAAATTATTACATATGGCTTCCTTTGATCTTGAAATAACTGTGTAGAATCCTCCACAACAAATGGTTTGGCAAAGAAGTATGACCAAAGATAATTGCATGAAAACAGCAAGTCATCAGTAAATTCCATTGTAACCACAAGAGGAAATCAGGGACTATTATAAGCACTTTAGTGAAATGTTTGGTGGAGGGGGCACCTCTTTCCGAGGAGACTCGACTCCTTTGCACACAGATCCCTGTTGTTTATTGGAAATTAAGACTTGACCTGCAGCTCAGAGAAGGGCAGATGCAACGGAAAAAAACGTAGGTTTGATCGTTGAGTCAAGGAAAGGCCAGTTGAATTACCTCTTTTACGGGAAATGAATTATTAACATTTCAAGTACTAATCATGATAACTTTAATATTATTAAGTGCACCCATTTGTTCCCTATTCATGATGATCCAGAAGAATGTTTTGAACAGTTGGTCGTGTTGCCCAGACTCTGAAATGGCTAGATGATTTTTAGGGGCATTTTCATTCGGACAGTGGTCAGGCGCTTTTAGTTTGTTTTTATATGTTCTCTATGATCCCATTCAAGATCATCAGTATGTTAAATACTCCACATATTGTGTTTATGCAAACTGGTGCCTAAACATTACCGTATTAAAGATAGGAACGCGAGGTAGGCAGTATACAGTAATTACATTGAGTGCCTTCAATTTAATGAGTATTCATCGCTAATTCCACGCTAGTGGTCACACTGAAGTACCACTAACTGAGTACTTTAAGCAGGCTGCTCCGAAGTTAGTCTTTTTTTATTTCAGTGAAAGAATTCTAGACGATAAGTGAGGCCGCCCACCTGGCTGTCCAGTTCTTATTGGGATGAGATATTACTAACGCCCTAGAATTTATTGCTGCCTTTGGGATATGGGTCTTATCTGTAAGTAGTCCGAGACATTGCATCCTGGCGCAAGAGGTGTGTAATGTCATGTCAGAGGACACTCAAGGTGAACTAAAAGATCTACACAACTCATGCTTGTTGACTGTGACAGTTTTGAGATGAATGTCCTGCCTGAATACTTTTAAGATATCTTTCTTGACATCAAGGAAATAGAATCTCGTGAGGCTGGTATATGTAAACATTTTGATGTGTGCGTCCTCATTCAGAGACGATACATCATCTTCTGATGGATCAGAAGTTGTTGCTATAACTTCTTGGAGTTGTATTTCTTGGGTCCAAACAGGTGGATCTATGTTAGACAAGACTTAAGGAGATGACTTCAGAGGGGTTGTAAGCCTTCGGCTTTCTTAAGGTGTGTTAAGCCTGTCTTAGATGTAGGAAGTGCCGCTAGAGACATAGCTCTTGTCAAATTTTTGGAATTGCCTGTCCTGACACTGACAGGCCAGTGTCTGAGGTTTTATATGATGTGAACGTCAGTGAGATGTCTAAACTCACTAGTTCAAGTGTCACATATTTTTTCACATAATTTTTCCATAGTTTATATACCCAGGGAGAAACATCTAATCTCTCAGGTTGCTAAAATGTCTACATATACTCTCCCAGAATCTTGTAATGATAAAATCATGTACTGATATGTATAATAATTATTGTTTACAGCTTCCTGAACAAGGACGCATTAGTGGGTTGAGATCCATCACTCATTCGTCACCTCGGGAGGCAGGTCGTCCACTCAAACCCCAGGTGCTTGTGTTCGCTAGCGTAGGTCCCTTTTTGTGTTCCCCGTTGTCTTTATTCTGATAACAACTGACGAAAGTTGCTTGTAGTTGCAGAAGAATTCTGGCTTTCCGTAAACAAGAGTTCGATAAGATCCAGTTTACCTTTTGTCGCAGGTTAGGTGTGATATGGGATAATCAGCCATGTCTGTTTCATGGTAAATAGCCAGATCTTTATTTCAACGTTTCCTGTAGCAGGAAGATTGGGCGGTATTGGACTAGTTTACGAGATATTTCCTTTCCAAGGACTAAAAGAGCTTGTATTCCTCAGAGATGGTGTCGGCCTGTGGGCGAAAACTGTATCATTCTTCTCATGTGAGCGTGGCATGTGTGTGGAGCAGTCCTATCCATGATGACCTGACTGTCGACGACGGGGTTGGTGAATCCCTGCAGGGCGGCCCCAGTGAGAGTTGTTGCCTCCTTTCTCCGTTGCCTATAGTGGTTGTCCTGTAGTCCCGTGACACGGCTATAGGAAGGAGAGCTTCCAGCTCTTTTCCGTGCGTCTTTGATGCCTGTTGTACGCCCCCTCCCCTTCTGCGACCTGACAGCTTTCTCGCCTCCCTTGCGTCGTAGGTGGTGACTGCCATAAGACGAGGCGCAGAAGATGGACGGGTACAGCTAAGTGTTTGTCAACTTGATAGTCAGTCCAGCTCTTTCAAGAAAGTTAGAAGGTCCCTTAGGTAAGAGAATTACTGATGATCATTTCCCTAGAATACTTTGTATCACTGAAGTCTTCGGATTAGGTTAGCTTGTTTAGTTTCGAGCGAAGAACCGACCTTTTTACTTCTTTTTCTACTGGTGGTGGTGGTGGTTGGGGGGGGGGGGTAAGGCCCTCTCATTTAAGGCCACAATTCAAT
>JAYMFT010400765.1:0-18942 GCA_038088735.1 Panulirus argus | reverse complement strand
CAATTTCTCAACTCTCTCTATATTTCAATTAGGGCCCGGCCTTGATGTGGACTTTTGTCCGTGATTGGAGCCTTCAACATAAAAAAAAAAAGTGAGAGATCTTTCCCTGAAGCACGACGGTACGACCCAGCAGCACGAATCGTCTCGTCGAGCTACAGTGAAGGAAAAAAGGAAAAAAAGATTTCCTTCCAAAATATATACGCGTCATTATATCCAGAAAGCAGATGTGTCTTCATGGAACACCCCCTGCACCAGTGTGATTGGGTCACTTTGAAACAGAGCCACCGTGTTGCATACATAACATGGCGAATATTGGGGGCGACATAACGAATATATCTATACCAGAGAGAGAGAGAGAGAGAGAGAGAGCCAATGCACCAGAGGTAAAGTGAAATCAACTCCACCAGTGGCTTGGTCTGTCTGGCGACCACAGTCAACACTATAACCTCCAATCTGCAGCAGACCTTGATATACATTTCTGAAATCCTACTGTAATTTTATTTTTCATATTTAGATGTTCCAGATTGCAAGAAGTATGTTTTTTGAGTGAAGCTCCTCCCCTTATTTCTAAATAATGTCCGAGAACACTTCGCTGCCTGACGAGAGCTAGCCAGGACATACCCAAACGTACATTTGCATTTTAATTTATGCGAAGCCATTTGATCGTGGGCAGCTGACTGTCTTTGTGGGGAAGTAAACGTTTCCAGTGGGCTTTCAACGCAGAGAACACACAGTTAAGAGTAGATACAATTGCCTGCAAGTGGAAACAGTGAAGGATCATTGGTAACCTGCGATGGGCTACGCTTGCTAGAGTTATGCCAGCCAGTTCCTGAGGTGGCTGGCGTACGACGACTCGTGAGAGTTAAGCCAATCAGTCAGTCTCCCGAGATCGTTGTTTGCTGCCAAAGTTCTCGATTCAGGCTAGCCAGAAGCTGTACTGTACCCCAGTACTGACTGATTTGCTTGTGTGGTGGTGGCAGCAGCTCTGCTTTAGCAATATATCCTGTTTAGATCACTCTACCCATAACTGTGCGCTGGTGAGGACAAATTGAATCACGCTCAGGGTAAAAGAAATTTGGGTCTGATTCAGCGTGAGCTACACCATTTAGCTTATTGGGGTGAAAGCCTCACTAGTTTTTCAGGATTTCCAGTGCGTTCCAGCGGCTGGAAAACAATAGGGAGCAGTTAATTTTGTGGTGGACTTTCTTTCTAACATGCCGAAGCCTCAGCCGGCAGCCGTGGCTTTATGCCCTTCACTCTCGAGACCCTTGGACTCCAGTGGCCCAGATACCGTCAAAGGTACACCATATGAAGGACCCTGAAGGTGTGACGTACCGTGAGCCATTTTGAGAGTCTGGATGAAGAAGGATAACGATGATATTCCCAGAGTGTATGTAGCGTAAACCCAGGGTGTACGTAAGTATGCGTTCCGAGGATGAATGTGAACATCTGGGGCAGTGAAATATCGTCACATTTGTGAACAATGTATAGGGGAAGCTAAGGTCAATAATGAAATCCACATACGAGTAGATGATGTATCTTGACATAAAACATATGTTACAATGTGTAACTTGCCCTTTAAATTGTCAGACTCCATGCTGAAAGATACTGTCTTTACCTCTTACATTTTCGTAAGTTGACACAAACAAAAGAAATCGCGAGCAAATTCAAGAATGAACCGTTTGAGTATAACACCCAGTAACTTCCCCTCTATTCATAGGATGAGTAAGAGCGTAAGCGTATTTTACTAGAATAAACAGTGTAAAAACAGCTAACGTTTACAGTCAGGCTTCCTGTTGGCAAACGAGTTGAGTGAGCGCGTTCCGGACCGCTCGATCACCGCGGACGACACAGTTCCCTCATATCTATATGACTCACGGCGAAGGCGAGGAAAGAAACGGCGCTTCAACCATTGGTTCCCTCTGGTCTGGCCATGACCGGCCTTTTTCCATTTGCACATCCTACGCTGCAACAACCAACCACTGCAGAAGTCAGTAAGTGCTATATATATATTATTGTCTAGATTTAGCAAAGGGATGAAACCTTTTCGTATCCGGTTTGTCTCAACTGTTGCTTCATTTGAGCCGAACCAGAGGATTCAGAACCAGCACCATTTATCCTAGATTCAAAAACCGACTCACCCGTGGAGCAATAGAAAACCACTTTGTTATTTCGGCGTCATGTGACGAGCCGTAAAAGTGATTTCCTCACTCATGCTGACACGGAGATGAAGTCGGAGATGCATAATTACTTTCAGAGAAGGGGAAAAAGGAGATACCCAGATAACACTTAAGAGGTCGAGTTTTGTGACGTTAACTTCATATCTTTCTCACCGTAAATGGGAATCTTGAGACAGTTAAGTTTATACCCACAGATGTGACTGTTTTAGAGGAACCAAGTGATGTTTATGATAAGTGCAGGTTATTTGCGCAGTTTGAGTAATAACATTACGTCGTCTCCAGGTGATTCTGAGCTAGGAATGAGAAATTGAAATTCTAATGTGTTTTCGGTAAACTTTCGGAGGAAAGCACAGATAATAAAAGAAAGTAAATGAGTAAAGAAAAACACCGTAACATACACTCATATTACTTGCATTAAAATCAGGACCCTGAACATAACAATATAAATAACAGTTGTTTCTGTCTATTCTGCATAGCAAAAATCTTCTAACTTATGATGCAAATACTTAATGTGAAAAATGTACAGCACTTGCAGTATGTGTGTAAATTACAACCTTTACGTAAAAGTACATTTCAAACGTTGCTTTCAGTTGTGCCAGTTAGACTACTTGACTCTTTCTGGTATGTCACTTTACAAATGTTTATTTTGTTTGGGAGGTTTACCGATTTTAATGTCCCATTGTTCTCTGTCGGAGTATTTCACAATCTGAACGTTTTCGTTTCCAATTATCGTCAGTGATTTAGTACTCCTAATGTCAGCTCAGTGCCTTATCGCTAATTTATGCGTCAAGTTAATGGTTCATTTGAATTATGCAAATTTCAGAAAAGTTTATCGCACAAAAAAACATGTCTTGGGAAGGTATGTAATTTGGGTGTGATTTGGATTAAACTCTAAGCTTATTGCATCATATCTGCAGGATGACGCAACGCCTGCCAGGGAGCAGCACCCTCCTGCTGGTGATGTGGGCGTGGTGGTGGCGTGCGGCGGGCGTGGAGGCAGGACTAGCCCGCGTGCACTTCACCGTGGCCGCGCCAGACGGGAAGAACTTCACTAAGGCGGTGGACGTGGACAAGGAGAGTTTGGTGGTCTTAGGCGTCACCCAGGAGGATCTGGAAGCTACTTTAGTGCAAGCTGAAGCCAGCGGCATGGTGGGTACCGGCGGGCAGGGTAGATTGTGAGGTGAGGGGGGGGGGCACTGGTGGGCACGATGGTTATTGGTACGATTGTTGGGTAAGGTAAGTTGTGGTCGACGGAGTAATGGCAGGGCAGCCTGATTAGTAAGATCTAGGATAGAGGTGTGTGGTTCTAGGTTGGGTGGGTGGTAGTTGGCTAGGATAGAGTAGAGGTTCTAGGTTGGGTGGATAGTAGGAGGCTAGGATAAAGTAGTGGTTCTAGGATGTGTGGGTAGTAGTACGCTAGGTTAGAGTAGTGGTTCTAGGATGGGTGGGTAGTAGTAGGTTGGGAAAGAGTAGTGGTTCTGCGATGGATGCTAGGATAGAGTAGTGGTTCTAGGTTGGGTGGACAGTAGTAGGTCATGGTATACTGGAAGGACTGGTGACTGTGAGCAAGTGCTAGTGGTGGTTGGGTAAGAAAAGTGCAGAACCAAACAGCGTATCCAAGCTGGCTGGCTTATCACATCACAGAGATGAGCGAGAAATTTTAACCCTTCTCCCCTCCCAGGCAAGCACCAAAAGACGTATAACCAGCGGGTGGAAAGGGACATTTATTTCCCATCCTGAAGTGGAAGCCGAAAAAAAAAAGTGGAATCCCGGCTACGAACTCCGGAACATTTTGCCGTAAAGGAAAAGGTGGTAATGGAAGAACGTTGTGTGAATGGAAGTAAGAAATCGCGAGAAACTGGCGCGAGGGGACTGAGCAGCAAGTGGAAATTGAAAGGGCAAAGTTGTTGCAAAGAATTATGTAAGACTCTTTACACGCAGATGATGTATAACTTGGGCAGCAATGAACGAACCTTAGTCATGGAAAAAGGTTAAAGGACTGGTGGGTATACAACTCCAGTTAGTGAAGGGGGATACGAACGTACAAGCCGACAGACCTGAGTTCTTTTCACACATGGTGACTGATATTGCGAAACGTCTATCAATGCTGACTCGAGTCAATAACGTAGGTAGGGAGGGGGATGCAGGTAGGTGTGTGTTCGAAGCGAGCGAATTATTTCATGTCTTTCAGTTTTACAGATGGGGTCGCTTTGTTACAGGGAACAGACAATGACAATAAAAGCTTTGTATTGTTCTCCTCTATACTTCTAGTATCTTTAGTTTAAAAGACGTAATACGTTAATGCAAATGGTAAATATACTGAAAAGTAAACTGTTATTGCAAGATATATTGTCTTTCAAGATAGATATATATACGCGTAAAAGACAGTCATAGGATTATGTTAGTTTACATACAATTTTAACTGAACGTGTATCCGTTTTCTAACATTTCTCCATTTGCCTCTTCTGTTTGAGGGGAGCCTTAACAATCTGAGCTTCACTCATACTTTCTTGTTAGTAGCAATGACCTTCCACTCCTTTTCCAAGAGAACCATATCTAACCAGTCAATATCAGAGAAATTAACAATTATTTAGAAAAAGAAATCACTACAGTTTACAAAAACTATTAGTAAAGAGCAAAATGGAACAAAGTTGTAATAGTTAGACAGCGGCTATACAAAAATACAGAGCATTCTAACAAAAGCGGAAGGCAAGTTCGACTTCATATGGAATTACATTTGAAAGTTCCGGGAAGTTTACTTCGACTCTGCATCTTAATAAAATTAAGACGAGATGAGCCCTTTAGTTTTCCAAAATAATAGAGTATACAGGCGCCAGTGCTCCGTAAGTAATATTTTGCAAATGCAAGAGATGAATTACGAAGTTGTTGCAACGAATCAATCTTATATGAACGTCATAAAAAGTGAAGGAATTCAAGAATGAACAGTTTCAACTGTTTTCAGTAAAACTGAATATATAAATGTGCACAGTCGTGATTCTAAGTAGGAATTATGTTACTGTATGATCGAAATTGTTGTTCCCAAAAACGTGATCATACACACTCTGTTCTAAATACCTCAATGTAATCCACCCCAGCAAACTATCATAACCCGGATTTATAAGTAGATCATCTTTCCTCTCCCAGCAGCCTAGCTCGGGTTTATTAAGTTATCATCTTTCCACCCCTCCCTTTCCCTGTAGCCTAGTCCTTCCCCTACCCGGTAGCTTAATTCGCTCCTCCACCCTCACCAACGCACCCTCTCTGCCTTGTACAACAGATTCAGGAGATTGTGGTCCGGGGTAGACACATCCCTCTCCACATGAACATTACCTGGAACATCGACAATGTAGCTCTTAAGACGGTCGAGGGAAAGACCTGGGTGATCTCCGAGAAGAACTACACCAACGTCACTTTCCAAGACTTTGCCGGTGAGAAGCCTCTCTCTCTCTCTCTCTCTCTCTCTCTCTCTCTCTCTATCTATCTATCTATCTATCTATCTATCTATCTATCTATCTGTTTTAACGATTTTTTATATTTTTTTTCTGGTTACATATCATCTGTATGATCATGCCATAAAAAGCCATGACGGTTATGTGACATAAACTAACACATCCTCTCTCACTGCTCTCTAGACGACCCCACCCTTACGCCTCTCAAGGTACAGCTGCCGTGGTCTGCGCCTCCTGCTCTGGAGGAGGCCGGGCCTCTGGAGGTCATCATTACCTCCGCCCTCCTGCGAGCCTACATCGCAGTCAACGGCACGGAGGTTAGTGGCGAAAATGATCGCAGTTGTAAGGACGCTGACGTTAGAAGGAGTGGTTTGAAGGGGATAATATTATTGCAGGTCTAAATAAAATGGTTGATTCAGTGGTATAAAACGTTGATTTGGGATAATTATTCGGGTTTTAATATGCATCAGAGCATTCCGGAATTATCTATTTCATAAACCACGTCGAACCATGGGACAAAATTAGTGCCTCACTTCTCTGCAATAATTTTCTTTCCATTGTATGTATCACATAAGAACAATCCTTCAAATCAACTATCATACTCTTAGGGTTGCCCCTGCAAGGTCCGCCAAACCCTGAACAATATAAATACAGAATGTGTCCGTCTATTTCTCGTACCTTCAGCTGAAGCAGCACAGACAGTGCCCTGCACAGATCATTTAATGGGCTGTGACATGGGTGAACAAAAGGGTGCATTCTCCTCGTCAACTACCTCAACAGAAAATAACGTTTTCATTTCCTCTCTAAGGCTAATTTTCACTAGGAACATTATTGTATACGTTAGAGGTACAGTGACCAAAAAAAGTTATGGGAAGAAATAAAAAGTGTGTCCTGTGTGGACGGTGTCTGGGGCGTTATGCCCTGCGCCTCTCATCCCCTTCTGCACACAGTTCGTACATACGTACACTCCCCACGACTTTCCCATCCACAGGAGTTCCCCATCCATATACCTTTTTCAGTACATTTTTATTACTACATATTTCTTCATTTTCGTTAAAATCTGCAAGTTATTCACTTCAGTTTTAATCGTGTTGCCAGTAAAGACTAAAGTATCGAATCCATACACGAGAAAGCTGAGTGGTAGGCTTTCCTCACGCTCCTTGCCGTCCACACGTTACCCTCAACTTCCTCCCGTTCACCAAGGTTTTCGCGAAACTTCCAACTTTCCCATTACATTATCCTCATCTGGAATTCCGCCTCTCCACATAACCACAAGTCAATCCCCAGGTACCCAAACTCCTTCAGAAATTCCAGTTCTTCTTCCTTCCAGGGGATATAACAATTAGTCTGCCCACGTACGTGGTCGGGACCCACATGGGTTCGAATCCCGGACGTGGCAGTTGGCCTTAATGCCCATCCCCTCCTCTGATTCAGCTAACGTAACGGCTTCCTTTACTTACACAGTAGGTACGGCAGCCAAAGCGAACGCATCAGTTTAACATATAGAAATACATAGGGTAAATGGAGGGTTATTGAACACAGTCAGGAGTTTCTGTCGAGGTCCTGAGGCATGCGAGCGCGTGAGAAGGGAAGAGCGTGAGTAGATCATAGCGAATGTGGGTCTACGTCAAGGGCGTGTGTGGCGTTACCATGGCTGTTAAGCTGTTTATGGACAAGATGGTGTAGTAAGGGGATCTACGGTGTACTGGGAGGGGTGATAGGGGGCGAGGGGAATGGAAGGTGAATCAGTTGTTGTTTGCAGACGACACGGCTCTGGTGGAAGACTTGAGAGAGAAAACTGTTTACGCTGATGAAAGGAGAAATTTGAGTGTAATTGTGCATTGTAAGGTGATAAGGTGATGCAGGGGACGGTGAGAAAAGATGGCTTAAGTGTAAGTTCAGATAGTGAGAACTGAGGACTTAGAGGAAGTGTCTTACTTTAGATACTTGGGAATGGACATGGCGGTGAATGGAACAATGAGGGCTAGAGTGAATAATATGGCGAAAGACGTGGTCGAAGTCCTGGATACATTAAAAAGTATGTGGAAGGAGAGGTCAGGCAGTTCCTGTCCAAGATGGGTGTTTGAAGGTGCAGTATTCCCGACAGTGCTGTATGTGTTTTGGGCCTTAACTGCAAAAGGAAGGAGAGGGGTGGATACGTTGCAAATGAAATGTCTGAGAAAGACAAGTGGCGTGAGACGAGTTGAACGTGCGAGGAGCGACGGTGTGAGAGCGAGCTGTGGCAGTGGGCCGACCTGCGTGTGCAGCTGTGGTTCCGATATAAGGAGAAGGTGAGCGAACACAGACCGATTAAGAGGATCTATGTGCCATTTATGAAGGGAGCAAGGGGAAGGGAGAGGCTGAGGGGAAGTCGGAAGATTGGAGTGAAAATGGCGTTGGGGTATCGGGGCATGAACATTCAGGAGGGTGAGTGGCAAGCACTGGATAGGATAAACTGGACCACTGTGGTATACTGGGGGGCAAGATGCTGTCACTGGCACTAATCCAGAACGTATGGAGTGACCAGAGTAAACAATGGAATATAGTCTCTCACATCACGCACCTCCATACCCAAACTCTTGCCCCTTCAGAAGCATTGTTGCCCAGCCTTTCTACTTCGTCTAACAGTTACAACACAACTACCTCTCACCTCCAGATCCTGGCGCAGGGTACTGGTGTCAGCAGCTACGCCCTGAATCCCCACTGGGTGACGGTGCCTCCATTCTCGGGCTGCTACCTTCGCGTCATCAACCCACACACCGGCCGGGTCACGCTGGCGCGATACTTCAATTCCCAAGACCACCTCCTCGACGTGGAGTTGACCCAAGCTCTGTCCGACTTGAAGGAGGGCAGAGTGGCACTCTTGGCCTCCTATGTGAGTTGTGCGGCCAGGAGGGGTCTCAGAGGTCTGCAAGAAGAGGGAATGTGAGATTAATAAAGAACACTTGAAAAGAAAGTAAATTCCAAGACTTAATGATATGCATCATCCTCTCTCTCTCTCTCTCGCCATACACACGTTTCACTTCAAACATTTCATTGTGATGGAAAATAGGTCTGATAGTCCCTGGCTATAGATATGTACCTGCTAGCCTCAAATGCGTTTGTTATTTCTCTTCTAATTTCTAAGCTACTAATAAGCCGGTAAAGGGAGGCGGGAAATACTGCTGCCACTTCCAAATATCGCATAAATGATATACTCCAAACATTATCACGTTAGTGGCTGTCACTTGTATCTAAGTAGATTCACGTGTTCCAAGGCGTTTGAACTTTTACAGTTCTGCGGGGACAATGATATCTGAACCACTAAGTAGAAGCTTCAGTCTTATCGTGAAAGTGATTTCAGTCTCACGATTTTGACTGAAGCCTCTGCGTGGTGATCCAGGTAATACTGTCTCTGCAGATGTGTCAAAGCAAGTAACCCTATCATCTTCTCGTGTAAAGGTAACGCGCATCTTATAGGGCAGAGTAAGGGACAAGGGATAGAGTACCTCCATACAAGTCTCTATATATATATTACCCACGCTTCATGACAATATGTTAAAGTAGGTAATCATGAATAGGTACAGTCTGTTGTTCTTTCCACATTAGGAATGTTTTGACAGAATAGGATGTTCGGAAACCTCATAAATTGTCAGCGTCTATCGACATGCCTTCCCCTTCCTTTGATAGATGTTGTTCAGTGTACGGTGGAAAAACTGGGCAATTTTTCCTGAATGGTGACAGAGTTCTTGCACCGCACAAGGTGGTAACAATATAACAGGTACGAATTAAAGGCAGTTAGGAAAGACCGTTATTGGAATCATAACCTGGAATTAGGTCTTCATGAGGCAAACTTTAGTCTTAAAGTTTATCATTTAAGTCCGTGTCAGTGACTGATTTTGTTATGTACGTGTTTTCCTCTGTCATAAATTTCAGTCCAGTTGTCATTTCTTATTTTCCATTTATCATATCTTTATCTTTGATGATACTGTATAAATATACACTTATTAATGTCGTCAATGTTAGTGATTCAGTTTGGTATATATGTGTTTTCGTCTCTGTTAAACTTTTCAGTCGTCATTTCATTTCATACTTTCCATTCATAATATCTTTATCTTTCATGATACTGTATATATAAACTGTTTATTTTGATTCAATAATTTCATTAGAGTGTTACGAGTGTCATGTGTCATGAGCAGTACTTGCCCCTACAGCACGACTCCTCCGGACGGCTTGAGAGGAGCGCCGCTGCCGTCCTCCACTCCCTTGGTTCCTGGGCAGCTCCTCACCTCAGGTTCCGCGACTGCTGGGCGTGGGCGTGGTACGTAGGCGGGTTGACCCTGGCTGAGGCCCTCATCACCAACGCGAAGGGCACCGCCAGCGTCCCTCCTCCGCTTCATCTGCACCTCACACTCCACCCTCACAACCCTGGAGGTAAGAGAGCCCGCCGTGGTGGAGTGGTCTTTGGTGCTGTTCTTTGCGACGCGGTGGGAGGAGGTCGATCACGAATCCTGTCTCAGAAAACGAGTTCTGGAAGAAAATGGTAATAAATTTATATTCTGAAAACGGGCCATAATGCTGTTATTCCAGTATAAAAACTGGCGATTCGATCACACAACGATTATTAAGACGGATGAGAAAAGAACGAATATATGGAAAATCGATCGTTTCTGATTTTTTCCCCTCCATCAGATCTCGATGGCTTTCCTCAAATGTTTGATATATGGCGTCTTACCGGGATAATCTATCAAAATTGATTCACTCATATTATCTAATATTTCAAATCTTTAAAACATGAAAAAATATAATCGTTTCCTTTTTCACAGTCCTCCTAATATGAAATATTTCTGATCATTGTACCAAAGAATTTCATCCTGCACAGATTTCTGATTGTTGGTTGTTCATCGAGTCTAAAAAAGGATCTCGGTATATAAAGGAGCTCAGAGAAGAGAGTCTCTCTGGTTATGTGAATAATGCTGACTTGTTTGGATTATTAAATCACCGATTATATTTTTCGAGAATCTCTTTTTAGATTTCTGGTTGATTGATTAACTGGTGGTGTTGGTGAACTTTTATTTTCCCCCTCTCTGGATAGATGAAAAGGTGATCAGCTGTATGTTTGATTGATAGGATGGGTAACTGGATGATCAGTTAAGCTCTTGACAGGGTAATTGGTTGATTGCATAATTGCATAAGTGATTAATCGATTGAAAAAAATTTGATAAGCAATTTTGACATTATTCTTTTCTCCTTTTTTTATATGTGTTGGCAGGTCGTTTCCCTTCTAAGAAGTGAGGCTTCATAATCATCTTATTTTAACTTCTTTATGAGCGACGCGAGTAAAGCTCATTAGAGAACAATAAAGACAGTAGCCGTCCTACCGTACCGTCTCAAAGACTTTTTGAGCAGCGGTTCGAGTCCTATTGATATGTGATGGCGCTGTGGTGTCTCGCATGTATTTGCATCGAGACCGAGAAATCCGTCCTGCCTCTTCCCGAGAGTTCGAGATTTCACGAGACCTCTCGTCATTACTCCAACGTGATGATTCCCGCCATTATATTGATGTCAGACGCGGTAACGCTGCATAATAGAGGAGGAGGAGATGACGCAAGAGAGGGTAGTTAGTCATCACAGGCCGTATTGTGGGGGAAGGGCGTGCCAAAGAGCAGTTTAATGAGCGGATTTTTCCTTCCAGGATTTGCCTTTTGTGTGATGCTAATGAGTAATTTAATGAGGTGACCCGACTTGCTCCCATGTCCCCCCGTTTACACTGGGGGTCATACTGAGGTGGCTCAATTTCCCCCCAGTGTAAACTGTTTACACAGGGGTCACATTGAGTCACCTCAACTTGCCCTGGGCGTAAAATGTTTACATTGGGTCGCACTAAGTCACCTCAATGTA
Source organism: Panulirus argus (assembly GCA_038088735.1). NCBI lineage: Eukaryota > Metazoa > Arthropoda > Malacostraca > Decapoda > Palinuridae > Panulirus > Panulirus argus. The sequence continues at coordinate 7,433 of JAYMFT010400765.1, read as the reverse complement.
CCCCCAGTGTAAACTGTTTACACTGGGGTCACACCGAGATGGCTCAATTTGCCCCCAGTGTAAACTGTTTACACTAGGGTCACATTGAGTCACCTCTATGTGCCCCCAGCGTATACCGTTTACACTGGGTCACATTGGGGTGACTCAGTAAACCTTCGTTGTGTAAACTGCTTACACTGGGTCACATGGACATGCTTGCTGCCTCTACCTAGCCTGAGTAGCTGCTCCCTGTCTCTCACTGACCCTCCTCTCTCTCTCTCTCTCTCTCCCTCTCTCTCTCTCTCTCTCTCTCTCTCTCTCTCTCTCTCTCTCTCTCTCTCCCCCCCCCCCTTCCACCTGGATTAGATTACCTACCGTTATGGTTGAGGCGAAATTTTGTGGAGTGAATTTGTGATACGAGAAGTTGTTGAGGTGATCTCTTTCCTTTATGGGCCATTGTGGAAGCAAGAGTGAGTAAGGGACCCTCCTTCAGTAGTTAGGAGTGTTGAAGGTGTTAAAATTAATGCGTGTAGTCGAGAGTGATAAGTGCACGCGGTTGTTGATCTATGTGTGCACACACGCGGCTGATCTGTTGATCTGTGCACACAAAGGTGATTTGTACACGTGAGTGATTTGTACTAAGGGTTGATTTCTCCAAAGTTGGTGTTGAATCCATTATCCCGATTACAATTTTTAATCCTATTTTCGCATCGTCTACGGTAGAGTGAGAGAGAGAGAGCGAGAGAGAGTTAAGGACCATATGTAAGAGGGAAAGGCTGGGTGCCTGTTTAATGTAGCGGAATGGGTGGTGGGGAAAGATATGGAAGTGGAAAAAATGTTGATGGGAAGGGTTCAGTTGGACGACCCATAACGTAGCAGTGTAGTTAAGGCAGAGGATGAGATTTGATAGATGATTCATCTTTATATAATCTATTGATGATAAATGAAGAGGAGTAACGAAAAATGACATTGATAAGTGAATGAAAAATATAACAAAAAGGAAATTCTATACTTTAGCTTTTCTTTTGATAACTTGAGAATGTTGAGACTTTTTTTTTCTGAGAAATATTCTGTGAAAACTGATTTAGTTTTCATCAGAATATTATTCTATTAATATTCTATTTAGTCTTTTACCCCACTCGCAGCTTGAGGGGCGAAAGGCATGATAAGACTCTAATTTCTATAAAGATTAGGCACAAGATCGTAGTTTCTCCCTGCGAGATAAGAGGCCTTTTCATCCAACATGTGTTGGAGTCAGCGCCACACAGGTGCACCTGTGTGTTGTGGCGAGAAAGCAATCTTTATTATAGAAATATAAATACTATATCATGGAGGGAGTTTGGCTTGGATATGATATCAAGTTATCTGATCCTGTCTCCTGCCTCGTGTGGTAATATAACCTGTGGTCCTTCTTAGCTTTGGACAATAGCTACACAGTGTATGATAATGTCAGCCATTGTGTCATTCTTCCATTTATAATTGATACCTTTCAATAGGCTGAGTAAGTTGGCTCTGGGTATATTAGATAAGTTATTTCAGAGCTCACCACGAAGGCGAAGTGATATAAAGAGTTCCTTGTGATCTTATCGACTAATGCCAAGCTCGATATCTGTATTAATCACTCATGACGACTCCCAGGTAATATGTGACCGATTCCTGCGGTGACCACCACCGCCACCACCACCACAGAACCTCACTCCCACCACACTCGCGCCACACACTCCTTGAAAAAGCTCATCATTGGACACATTTTTCATGACGTCTTACGTTATGCAATGCTTCTTACTCACTGAATTCCCATCACATGTTCAATATTACAGGAAGCCAATGAATTTTGATTGATATTAAACATCCTTAAGAAATGTATAACCACGTATTAGCACTCATCCATACAAGGCGCAAGAAGCTGTAGGACTTTTAACATAAAACTTTAGGAAATTATTATTCGGTGTCGTTATATAGATCGTGTCTTAAATACGTATCCTATTAAATATATAAGATGATTACATGTTATAGTGAGTCTTCAATGGGACCACCCTGTGGAAAGAGATTTATGATAAATGATTTATCTGTTGCAAGAAATGTGGGGGTGGTGTGCAGGGTATCGAATAGGAAGAGACCACTGAAGTGCTATTGAATACGAAGCTTGCAATATAGATTCATCACAAACGTGGTTCTAATACCATTCTTTCTTTTCCAAACGTCTTTATGCCTCAGCTTCAAGCTAGGATCATCAGAGGGGGGTAGCCCTGCACACCATGGTGATTCCACCTCCGGCAGTTAAATCATTATCAAGTAATGGATGTCATCATTCGCCATTAGTCTTTTGAAATCCACTTCCGTTCATGAGTGGTCATTATTTCCCGCCTGGGTCAAGGCAACACCGACACCACAGTCAGGGTAATCAATGGTGTCAGAGGATGACTGGCGTGGTCTCACGGCCTGAGCTCAGAGAACACCTTTGTTTACCCTCGTTTGGCTTCGAGCTCACGAGTCGATACGCTCAGGTTCACACGCCACGGAGGAGGGGAAGGCGTGCCACCAAATTAACTTATTGTTAGTTTACCGAAACCGAAGTTAACACCACGTATAGAGAGACGGTGTGGGTACTAGTTACGACCTCGACATGTCAAGCAAAAATCCGGACGGTGAAAGCTTGGAAACAGCTTAAATTGAAAACCTCGAAGCGGCGAGTCGATACTGCCTATGGGGTTCATACGTGAGAGAGAGAGGGAGGATTGACAGCGTTTACTGTTCCGGTTGGAATTGGATGCGACTGTACATAGTACGGTGACACATGGCATGGTGGCACATGGCATGGTGGCACATTGCACGGTGGCACATGGCATGGTGGCACATGGCATGGTGGCACATAACACGGTGGCACATGGCACGGTGGCACATGACACGTGGCTTCATTAATAGTTTAATAAACTTCAACTACTAATTATAACCATTAAACCTAAATACCCCACACACACACACACGATCTAACATCCCTGTTTTATCACGGTCATTTTACGTACTTCAGTTATTCAAATCCTTAATAAACATAATCAAAAGATAAATCCTAGTTCATGGTTAGATAATCCACACCAGGATTAATCTCATCTTCCACAACATTGTTTATGCATAAATATCTTACTCCACTGGGAAAAACTTTCACTTCTGACAGCCATAACCACACCTAATGACCTGGAGTTATGGTGTAACAAGGGACAATCCACTGGAGAAATCTAAACTTTATTGCACTGGCGTGATCGTCTACTGGGAGTGGAATTCTAAAGTAACTTTCTTAACTTTGAGTAACTTTGGAGAAATTAGATTCTCCCCAATTAACGAGAAGCTACGAGAATGACTCACAAATCATACAACTGATGTTCTATTTGGGACTCTTCTGCAACGGCGCCTCGAGAAGTTGAGACATAATCAAGTTTGCTGATGACATCCAATTAGAATCGTGGAACTAGTTGGGTACTAGCTGTTTAGAATTTGTTTATTGGCTTATATCAGCGTGACCAGAGCTTCAGGAAGGATGGTTGCGAGTCTTTTCATTTTTCCTGGAGACCAACATGAGACTGGCAGAACATGCCCTTGTGTAGGCCATCTCGGATGCAAAGACAACCAGTAAGATAAAGAAAACGGGAAAATTATATCAAGGATCCTCTGTTGTTTGTAGAAGGAGGTTCATAACGGTCCATCTTCGTGTAGACGGTCTCGGCACACAAACTATGGGACGCAGCATCCAGATGCGTGCTTGGGATCCAAACCTCGGTGTCTCCCTACTCAAGCGGGCAGTGGCTGAAAGAATGAATACCTGTAGGACAGAGGGAGGGCAGCAACATCAGGGCGGACAGAGAGGGATGGTTAGGGAGAGGTGATGCCCGGATAACTAATGAGAGATGGACGAAGAACCGTCCCAGATATATGAGAAGTACTCCATGCAAAGGCGGATAAAACACTTGTAGATATGAAGTATCTGCTCACAAGATAAATGATTACATCGCTTACATTACATCCGCAAGCTTTTGGAGTTGCTTATGTGGGATTTCCAGGAGAGAGTAGAGGATATGGTTAAGCCAAACATGTGTATATTCTTATATGATTGAAAGATGGTGTTTTGAAACCGAACCCAGGGAAACACGTGATAGAACGATATGCAAGGGGGAAATGCGTCTTAGCCACATTGAATTTAAACAGGTTACTGTTTCCCCCTTCCGAAATGCTGCACAGGTCCGAACCGAGAGAGGAACTGTGTTCAGTGCGAGAAAGAGATCGAGTATTAACATGAGGAGGGGAAGAGAAAGTGAGTCGATGTCTAGATTGGAATCATCAACGTGCGAGTGAATAAGGGTTAGAAGTTATTGAAAAGGCGAACATTTATGGAGAGAATGAAATTGAGTATAGACGACAAGACAAAACCCTGAGGAACACCAGCGTTGATAGGATAAGACGTAGGGAAAAAGTCGCTCCATCAACAATACCGCGGTTGAACGGCCCTCAGAGGAAGCTATGCATTGGAGAACACACAGAGCTGCAGGTATCCCATATGAAAGAAGATTTAGAAAACATTCACTTATGCCACACGCTGTCAAATGGTCTGGAGATGCTGAGGTCTACGGCCAAAGCTTTCACCACCATCTGTGAAGGAAGAGGACTACAGATAAGCCACATAGAAGGCCACCAAGTGGACGTACCTTTCGCTCTGAAAGCTATACTGGTGATCAGAAAGAAGGGAACGGGATCTTCAGCGTCTGAGATAGTGAGAGTTATGGAGAGAGAGAGAGAGAGAGAGAGAGAGAGAGAGAGAGAGAGAGAGACTCTCTAGAGACAGCAGGAGTGAGAGCAGTTGGCTGACTGTCGCAAAGGATTGTCTTCCCGCACGTCGCTACACACATTCTGTGGCAGCAGCTGCGAGACTGAACAATTTACGGGGAAAATGGCACGAGGTATATCTCGTTGCTGGACTGGGTGGGTCCCCAGCGGCTGTCATGGGCCATTTGTGTCATAGAGACAGCCCGTAATGGAGCAGGGAACTCCGGATGTCGGTCCGTTATGACAGGGTCAGACAGGCGGGCGGGCAGAAGCACAGATATGAATAACCGAAAGCGGGTAATTACTGATTCGTGGGGGAATGTGTCTGGCTGGGGCTGAATCTGCCAAGGTGTGTCGCGTTATTCAGGGTTACGTATTGCAAGGAGAAAGCGTACCTTATCCGACGGGTGACGTGACGTATGTGATGTGGCTTCCAGGTGGGTTTGTGTTGCAGATAGATGCATAGATAGATAAAGTAGACGGATGAATACATACATACATACATACATATATACATACATACATAGAAAGATGGACAGATAGATAGACAGATAAACAGACACAGATAGATAGATAGATAAGTAAACTGGTTGGTAAACAGACGGATGAAAGAGAAAAAGAGAGAAAAGAAAGAACAGATAACTGCCAATTGAACGAAGAAATGAGTAGCAAAATTCATTATACATCAGTGGGATACAGAATGAGAATTAGGTACCAAAGAAGAAGAATAATGGACAAAGTGACGTAAAGAAAAAAACAAAAAATGGAGTAAAAAAAAAAAACAGACGAGAAACTTAAAAAAAAGACGAAAACATTGGGAGTTAAAGATGTCAGGTGGTCGCAGGAAATGCTGTCAGGATGCGTAAGACACAGAGGTTCCGGCAGGAAGGCATTTTTTATTTTTGTTGTTGTTGGTAATCCCACCCCTAGGGGGGGGGGGAATGAACCGACAAATGAGCCGCGATATTTTGATAGTGAAGATTTGACAGAAAATGGGCAGTGATTTTTTGATGGTCAAGGTGGAACAGAAAATGGACGGTGATTTTTGATAGTCAAGTGTGAATTGAAAATGGGCCGTGATTTTTGATAGTCAAGTGTGAATAGAAAATGGACCGTGATTTTTGATAGTCAAGGTGGAAGAGAAAATGGGCCGTGATTTTTGATAGTCAAGTGTAAACAGAAAATGGGCCATGATTTTGATAGTCAAGTGTGAATAGGAAATGGGCCATGATTTCTGATAGTCAAGTGTGAATAGAAAATGGGCCGTGATTTTTGATAGTCAAGTGTGAATAGAAAATGGGCCGTGATTTTTGATAGTCAAGGTGGAAGAGAAAATGGGCCGTGATTTTTTATAGTCGTGTGAATAGAAAATGGACCGTGGTTTTTGGTAGTCAAGATGGAATAGAAAATGGATCATGATTTTCAACATTCACTCTTCTGTTATGCTTAATTCTGATGCCAGTGTGTTTAGTTAATGCAAGTATAATGCCTTGTAGACCAGCTTATTCAGAGAACAGAGCCTCGACCAACATGCGTTATAAATCATTTTAGTTCTTCCAGCCAAAGTCTGTATACAGCTCCGACCATTAGACACGACCTGTTTGCAGACTCGTATTTTGCAATGGTCAAGGACATTTGAGAATCGAGACATCTACGTATTTGTATGTAAGTCTGTCTGTACGGTTGAGGAGACTAACTATAATGGATTCCCAGTTACATCGGACGAGACGAGGTATAATGAAATCATAGTCATTAGGGCCAATTAATTTTATTTCTTGCGTCTTCCATTCTGCAGAACACTGACAAAATTTTGCGAGACGCAGCACTCAAAAAAAAAATCATTTTGTGGCACACCTTGTAAAAAGCAATTTCTTTTTTTTTGGGGGGGGGGGCCTTAATGAAATACTGGAGTTCTTGCCTGCTTCTTAAACGCATTGTTGATCGCCCCTGTGACAGAGCTCGTATCATTAACCTAGTCCATTAACCTAGTTACTTTTTAAGCTAGCTCAGAGAAAACAGGAATCAGCAGCGAGGAACCAAAAAAAAATTTACACAGAAAACAGGGCTTACAAAAACATGAGAGTAATTGTTCGTTTACGTCCAAGAGAGAGAGACAGAGAGGGCGCTGTCTGCGTGGGTGGTGAAACTGAGGTTAAATAATGAAGATACTAAATAGAAAACACAGCTAAACTCCGACTGGTACTATTTTTGTGACTGATAAACACAGAGTAACCAGTGTATTCCCCAATATAACCCCGTTCCAACGACTCAAATTTAGTGCCGTTTCCTTACTAGACAAAATTTGATGAAAGAATGTAGACACGTTTTGTAGTATCGTGATTATCTTTTTCCTTTATCTGAAAACTCACATCTCTCATTTCTAGACGGATGTAAATTTTTGCACACTATATATAATTTTTTTTCTAATTCATTTTCAGGGTAATTCATAATCACACGTGAAGTAAAGATGTGAGCGGACTTGTTGCAGAAGGTAAAGTCAAAAGCTTCAAGTTTTCAACTGTATTTCAAGCTGTTGTCCTTGACAATAGCTTGAAATACAGTTGACAGCTTAGAACTTCTCATTTCATTTTTCCAACGCGTTTACTCACACACACACACACACACACACACACATATAT
>JAYMFT010400754.1:0-18942 GCA_038088735.1 Panulirus argus | reverse complement strand
CTCTCTACCTTCTCATGTCTTTCCCAATAACTATGATCTGGCTCATTTCAAGAGACAGGTCTTTCACTTTCTCAAAATTTTTTAAATACTTTCCCTGTCTTTTTTTCCTTCTTTCTCAATTCTTTCTATATTTCAATTAGGGCCTGTCCTTGATGTGGACTTTTGTCTGTGACTGGAGCCTTCAACATAGAAAAAAAAAATTAGGGAAGCTGTACTGGCATGTGCAAGAGATGCATGTGGCATGCAAAAGATGGGAGGTGGGCAGATTAGAGAGGGTAGTGAGTGGTGGGATGAAGAAGTAAAGTTGTTGAGGTACAAGTTAGTTGGGGTGTGAGTTTGAATTGAGAAAAATTGGAGGAAGTGAATTGTTTTAGATACCTGAAAGTAGACATGGCAGCAAATGGAACCATGGAAGAGGTGATTCATAAGGTGGATGAAGGGGTGAAGGCTCTTGGAGCATTGAGGAAAATGAGGAAAAAGAGATCAGTATCTGGTAGGGCAAAAATGGTTAAATTTGAAGTTACAGTAGTCCCAGAGATGTTTTATGGATGTTCAGAAGAGAAAAAATGTGTATGAGATGAAAAGATTGGGGATAATGTGTGGTGGGAGGAGGGTTGATCGAGTAAGTCATGATTGGGTGAGAAGACAGAGGTACAGAGAGCTGAAGAGGGTAGGTTGAAATCATGTGGTCATATGGAGAGAATGAGGGAGGAGAGGTTGGCAAAGAGAATATATGTGTCAAAAGTGGACAGGACAAGGAGAAAGAGGAGACCAGCATCAATATAGAAGAATGGAGTGAAGAAGATTTTGAGTGTTTTGGTTCTGAACATGGAAGAGGGTGAAAGTGGATGGGATAGAGTGCATTGGAATGATGTGGTGTATAGGTAGTGACATGCTGTCAAAACACTGAACCATGGCATGTGAAGCAGCCAGGGGTCTTGGGTGTGCATAGGGGGCTGTGTTTTTGGTGCATTACACTCAACAGCTAGAGAATGGATATGAGGGAATGAGGCCGTTTCTTCATCTGTTTCAGGTGCTGCCTTTCTCATGTGGGGAAAAGTGAACATATATGAAGAAAAAGTAATTCTTAAAAAGCAAACACCTGATCCACGCATCCTCTTCCACTCCTGAAGCCAAATTGCTCCTCCTTCTTTTGAAGCTCTGTGCCTGCCATCATTCTCTCATTCACCACTCTCTCATACAGCTTACCCATGACACTTAGCAATCTTACAGTATATATCTAGAATTTCAACATTCTCTTTTGTTCCACCTGTCTCTATACACTGGTACTTTACAGACATTTTGCCAATCCTCAGGCACCTCAACTTGAACCATACCTTAAAGATTGTAACGAACCAATGGACACCTATGAACAACAGTCATCTTTAAGAAATTTACCTACAGTCGCATCTGCTACAACTGCCTTGCCAGACTTCATCTGAGGCAAGGCTTTCACCACCTCTTTTTTTACCATACCCCTTGCCATGACTTTTTCACTTCTTATACCTCTCCAACTGAAATGCTCCACATCTGCCTCCCTGTCATTAAACACGTATCATTCCTGTAGCGTACTTGCCTCATCTCTTCATCTCATCTCTGGCTGTTACCAGTTCTTCATATGCCCTCCTTCACTGATGTTCCCATTTGTTCTCTTGCTTTTCTCACACTAATAATCATCCAAACATCCGAAACATTTTTTTCCCTCTTTGAAGATTTCTGGCACTCACTTCAACCCCCAATTGCCCTCCTGCCACTTTCTATTGTACATCACCCAATCTCTTGTACCCCATCACTGCAGGTGATGCCCATGCACCAATTCACTGTATCACATGGATGCTTTTCACCCTCGTACATGTTCAGGCCCCAGTCACTCAAGATGTTTTTCACTCAGTCCTTCCATCGCCTGTTGTACTTGTTCCTCTTTGCCAACCTTTCTTCATTCATTCCCTCCATATGTCATGTGCCAGTAAAAATTTTAACCCAGTTTCTTCTGTCCCAGGGAATTGGAATCACAAGAAGGGCTACGATTAGGTGCAGAAGACTCAGCTGCTGCAATAGCTAAGAAAATTCAGAATTACGGGTTGGAGGTAGCATCCTATAAGTAAGTGATATGTAATGATTTTATTTGACTTTAGTTTGATTTATTTTTTGTTTAAAACTTTTCACTTTACATATTGATAATATTTTTTATATTTGCTTTTATGTTCTATTTGTAGATAACAATTACTGTAATTGTCAAAGATTAAAACATTTTGTATTTTAGGTGCATAATTTAAATGCTGATATCTTAAAGAACTGAATTTTACACTTCAGACTGAGAATGGAACCATAATTCATAGACAAAACAGCAATGTAACTTTATTTCATTTTCATAGTATATACTTTTGTCCCATCCATTAAATCCAGAGGATAAATTTTTCTTTACCCTTCCCTTTGTCATATTATTATTATGTAACCCCAGGACCCCCTTTATAAAGCTTCAGCAGTTTTGAAGGTGCATTCCACATGGGAGCTGGGAAATGATGAACTCCTTTGAAATGGGGTCTCCAGAGGGAATGTACTCATTTCCAAACATTGACAAGAATACAGCTTTGCCAAGGCATCTTCTCACTTACTGTGTAGTCACTTACAGTTAAGATTCATTGAGACTCCATTGATGTGTAGGGACTTTGTGAGCTTTAGCTTCTGATCTCTGATTTTCCACATAGTTTGAATAATGTCAGTCATATTGAAATTACTCATTTAAATGGCCTCTTAGGGTGATGCACTGAAAGGCTCAGAAGTGATGCTGGAGTCCACCTAGTATGGAGTCATAGGTACAGATATATATATCTAGATACTTTTCCATAGTCATTGTCACTGTAAAAATCTGATCCACACATCCTGTACTTTTCCTAAAACCTCCTTACTCCTCACCTGTTCTGCATTCAGTCAGTTTCATCAATCCTTTAATCAACACTCTTGCATACACTTTTCAGACTTATTCTCTTATGATTGCTACATACCTCCATAGCATCTTTTCCTTTGAATAAAGGAAATATAACAGACCAGACCAGAAAGACCTATCAGTGGATGAAGAGGAAAAGTTCTCACACTTCCTTTGAGTAAAGGAACGGTTTGCCTCGTGAATAACTTACTTGCTGTGATTATTGATTTATTATGATTTATTTATTTATTTGATTATTGTTACTTTATGTTAGCCCATTTTCTGTCATGTTTCTTCATATAATAGAGTGAAGCAAGCTGATTAGTAATGCAAATGCTATGGTGTTGCTGAAGCCACTGACAGATTTAGCCTAGAAGGCCTTGAGGGTCTTTGTTAAGCTAATATTATTAATTTCTGAAAATGTATGCATAGTCCCTCCTTAATGTTGAAGATGCATTCTTGGGAAACAGAGGAGAATTAGTGGATAGTGAATTCCATTTTATTGAAGGACTTAATGGGATAAGGGGGCATTGCATTCCTGTGGAAGATTTCTCAGCCTGATTTTCACACAAATCAGAATCAACTGCAAAGAAACAAGCAATACAGTGCAGGTAAATCATTATTCTAAATACGTTCATAAGAGATACAACTTAGAAAATATTGTTTAAAAGTAAAAGTGCATAATACTAAGTACAGACATGTTACGTTGATTCTTATCATTGATACAGACACTCAACATTCTCTCCATGTTCTCCATAACTTCGCTTCCCATATGAGAGATCTTCGTCACTTTAAAAGATGTCACATTGCAGGCACACTTCCTGACTTTATCTGCATACTAAGGAATTGTTCCCACTGATGCAGTAGGCAAGCCAAGAACTCTGGTGATATTATCACCACATTGACCGGATCAAAACCCTTCAAAATGTTTTAATTACCTTATATCCAAGCTGATAATCTTCCTCTTCCCACAAGCATGAAATTCATTTGTGCACTTTCCAGTCATAGATGTAGCAGGTTAGAGGAGGGTAAACTGAAACTTTTATGTTAGTTTTTATTATTTAATTTATTTTTTTTAATGAACAGCAGATAAGCAAATTATCAGGTAATGGAGCACCATATTGCAGGGACTGCATGTATTACAGTAAATCAAAATAATAAAGTGCATTACTGTACTGTAGGTTCATAAATGTTTTAAATGACTATCAAATATAGAAATGTTTTCACTGTATGGTAATTACTCAAGTATTACTACATGATAGATACCTAAATAATACTTGACTGGATGGAGTCCAAACTGAACCAGATAAATATATGTACATATTTTTTTAGAAAATCAGTTTATGAGAAAGTTTTGATTAAGGTATAAGGAAGTAAAAACTGTATTAATCATTGCCTGGCAGGAGTAAGTGTGCTTGTGCCCTTTGATTGCTCTTTACTTTTTCTTCAACATTTTTACTTTGTTGCATGTCTCAAATGTATGAGAATTCATAATTTTTTGATTAGATTATCTTTCAGAATAGACAGTCAGGACATTGTATAATTTTATTTGCTTTGTTATCAAACTTTTTTGTGTATATATCTAGGATTATTTAATTTTATATAATTTAAATGAGTTGAAACTTATTTTCATGCATACTTAAGGAGAATGAAAAGACATGCAGGCATTATGGATGTTAAATCAAGAAGGGTACACAGAAAATCTCCTGAGCATTTCAGCCTTGCAGACCTGTCACCAACCTCTGGAAATGTCCCGATGTCTGATGAATACAAAGTGGAATGGGCGAGAGCCAAAGCAGAGTTAAAGCGTCGGAAATCCCCAGCATCAATCCACAATTGCCCTGATACATCTGAAAAAGTTGTTGCAACCACAGTAACTTCTCATCTTCAGTCAGCAGTCCCATCTCTTTATTCATGTGGTTCACTTCAATATCTTAGTGAATCATCATCACAGTCAGTTGGATCACCTATTTATCAACAATTAAAACAGAGTGCTAGAACTCATCTGGCAAGAGATTCACCATTGAAGAGTGATATTTCATCCCTTCAGTCACCTGGATTATTTCCCCATTCAACCTTTTCTCAAAATTCAACTGAACCAACTAAATTTACTTCCTCATTCCAGCGACCCTCATCCCTCATTATGAATGAAGTAACATGCCCAGCATCCACTTGTAATTCTGCGACTCATCCCACTGTTCCTCAAGCAGTTTCATCTGTTACAAAACATTTTCCATCATATAACCAACTCTCAAATAATACCACTATACCTTTTGTAGATCAAACCACAATCAGTGAAGGGACCAGTGTGTCGAATTTTGATGTGGAATTATCTAGTAGTATTCATCCTCAGAAAAATTTGAATTTAAAGATGGCTACTGTTAATCTTGGTGACAATATAAATGCTGATTTACAAGAGACTCCTGCTTCTGATGACGTCAAGAGCTCTGCTGCAGCACTGAGGAATGATTATGAGAAAGGTCAACTGTCTATACCAGTGGCAGAAATTACCTCAGATTCAGAGGTACAGAGCAAGCTCTCATCATCCATATATGTGTCTTCTAATGAAAGGCAGGAAGCAGCTACAACATTTGGAAGTCCTGTTTTATATCAGATGTTGAACAGGGAGAAAACGTAAATAGTGTTTTAGAATATTGTAATAATGCTTCCCTAGAATGTGTAGGCAAATATTCTAATCAGTAAAGTGAAATACTTTGTAGATGGGCTCATAATTTTAATGTTATTCAGCTGTGTATGCTGTTTTGTAAGATCTTGAAATGCACACAGACACACACATGAAAACTTGCATGTGTGTGAAGAGGAAGTAAATGTAATTAACTGGGAAATTCAAAGGCATGTATGACAGTAATACGGTACAAAACATGATAGTAATACAATACGAAACAAAGGGCCCCAAGGATAAGACATAGGATCCCATAAGCATAGAAAGCTCTCCTTTACTGTACAAGTGGGTACTTTATTTACAGGTAGATAATTGCACATATACTTCTCCATAGAGCAGTGGTTAGCATAACAGACAAGCGTTGAACTCCATAATCCCTTCCCACCCTGCATGGTTAAGTAATTAAGTACTGTAATTAGACTTGGAGATTCACCCTTGGCATGTGTGTAATTTTATCATAATAAGTAGTATCCATTTGTACTGTATGAGTTGGGAGTTTTCTGTTGGTGTATTAATTAACCCATGTATACACTACAGGGGGGGATTACTATACTTGGGCCCCTATCTGTTGAACTTTTTCAGCCATCAGACTGCTTAGTAAAATTTCATCACTACTTTATTTAGTCATCTGCTGCTTTGATTTTGAAAATAGTCTTGCTGAGTCAGCAAATTCTTGTGGACCATTGAAAATGCAAAAGTTCATAGTTATTTTCAGTGCAAGTGCCACTGTGTAGCAGTGTGGCATGACTATCTTAATATGAATAATTTCTTGTAGAGTGATGTATCCGGCTAGATCCACTCCCAGAAATGATTCCCAATCCATTTTCAGTAAATTCTACAGATGAAATAGACTTGCAGTTAAATATTGAGCTTATTATATATTTTTCTCATGTTGCATTTGGTAGATTCTCATCTTTATTTTTAATGTATTTATCATGCAGTTTTTAAGATTTGAATTTCATAAATCCACATGCTTCCCTTTTTGTAGCCCATGAACAGCTGCCCTCTCTTGCATTCACATATATGATCAGAATATGCTAGCTTTTATTGCCAAAAGAATATAGAGACTATACTTTGTTGGACTTAAGTTTAAGATGGATCAAGTAATAAGGCTTCATATATGGTGATAACAACTATAGTACTGTTTATTACATCTGATGGTATGTAACATTTGGTTAATTTGATAAAAAGTATTTTCCAAACTGCAGATTTTCATATAGATAGATTAGTTTTTAAGGTATGACTATTATTCTTAATTCAAAACCTTACATTTCAGAGCTCAGATTGAAAGTTTGCATAAAGAACTAGATGATCAAGAAAATTCATACAAGGCACAAATCACCAGCAGTGAGCAGAAGGCTCATAAACATTGGGTTAGTGGACGAATTTGATATTTTAACTCTTGTGTCTTAATTTACTTATGTATGTTAAATCTTCAATTATGTGGTTTTGTTTTAAAAAGATATGTTATTGATAAAGTTTCAAAATAAGATGTATAATCCTTGCAAATGTGGCAAGTTTACCACCAGATAAACTGAAAAGCATGTGAAAGCTTTCTTATTTTACAGTCCGTGTAAGGATTTACCAATGGATATATATCAATGAGGAGCTTCATTTACAATGTACATGTAAATGTGAAAGATGGGGAATCGGTAGATTTCTGTGCTTGACTTGAGGTATTTGTGGATGATTGCTAAAGAGTTCATGATTGGCCCTGTTTTATTCGGCAAAATATTTTGTTGAAATGGAGACAGTACATGATTTGTTACTTGATAGGACCCCCAAAATTATGTAAAACATTAAATGATCAGTTTTTCAGTATTCAGTTCAAAAAAAGAAAAAATCTTGGTTAGGATATTTGTAAGATTTGATAAAAATTCCATCAAGTTTGTTAAAGTAATTAATAATGAAAATTACACTAATAGATCAACTTGTTGAAAACTTGGCATTGGGGCCAGTGAACTACCTGCTATTTTCCATAAAATGTTAATGATGGCAGATGTAAAATCCTAAGGTTAATGATGGTACAGAACTGAGATGAAACTAGCAGAAGTACATAAAATGGCATATGTATCTGTTGATACACAAAGGAGGATCCAAGCTTCTGCTTAAACAATATAGACCTGTAATTTTGAGATTTCTTGCAATGAACGTCTTTGAAAGAGTAATTAAGAAACATGTTAGAACTGTGGAACAGTAATTATATCAGTGAAGGCCAACATAGATTTGTATATGGCACAAGTACAACTATTTGTTTATAAATTCACCATAGTAGCAAACAATAGGAAAAACCATTCTCTAAGGAATGAGAATGGACACTGTCCAGTTTTCATGACTGCTAATGCATTTGATAAGGTAATAGGAAAAGCCCTTCTCAAAGGAATGAGGATAGATACTGTCCAGTTTTCTTGACTGCTAAAGCATTTGATAAGGTATACAAGAATTTTTAAGATGAAGAAATGAAGCAAAACATTTAAAGGGTAAAATAAGAAGATTGATGAAGGAGTTTTTGATGAACAAAATTTAAAAACTAATGAATGGAACTACTTCTGTTGAAGATATGTTACCATGCTTACCACAAGGAACAATATTAGCTTCAGGACTGTTTATGATAAAGATTACAGACATAGGCAGAGGTAAAAGAAAGTACTGTTGGATGTTTTATATATAGCATCATGATTAGTGAAGTGATACCATCAGGATATTCATATGCAGTAAGACCTGCTTTAGTTTGGTAGATAGTTTCTCTCATTATGATTTCCCATTGCTCAGTGAAAGATCATATTCTGATGACAATGACAGTTTAATGGTTTTCCAAGATGTTAGCTTTTTTGAACATATTTTCACTATGTATTACATTATTATTATATGATTTTTATTTAATTGCATTCTAGCTTGTTTGTATTTCTTATAATTGGGCTGTTTTGTCACAAACTAGGTCTTATGTAACCTAGCCTAACCCTGTGATTCATTCTGCCCATCTGTGACATTTAAGACACTTGGAAAAATAAACTATACTAATTTGTAATTCATCAGTTACAAGCGCGAGCTGCAGAACGCAAAAATGAGGAGCAAAGTCTGGAGAACAGTCAGTTGCGTTCACGTCTCATCATGCTGCAGAAGCAGAAGCCGCATGTTAATGTCACTAAGCCAAGACCCAATCGTGAGTAGTGTTCTGTCTCATGTTTCCTGTAACCTTTCCCAATAATTATGACTTGGCATATTTTAAAAGACAGGTGTTTCACTTTCTTCAAAATTTGTAAATATTTTCCCTGGTCCCCTCTTTTTCCTTTTCATTAACCTCTCTGCTTTTTCAATAGAGGCCTTGCCTTGAGGTAGACTTTTGTCCTTGACTGGAGTCTCCTATTTAGAAAAAAATTATGGAGTCTTGATGTTACCCAGGACCTCTTTCTGAAGGTGGCTTTGCTTTTAGATTTTTTGATTGACTTTTGCCACAACTGTGGCTAATTTATTATGCACTCCTTCCCATCCCAAGAATAGAAGTGCAAAAGAGGATACAGGATGCACAAAAGGTCCAGGGGCTGGGCCGTAATGATTGAATGATTGAAATACATTATAGATTACATAGTAAGAAAAGTGTTAACACGGTTCGGGTAAAACAATGAATGATTTGGCAAATTACATGATAAGTGAAGTTTGCAACAGTTAGAAAACAATGATTGTATTACGTATGTAGATAAATAAGAGAAGACCTATTTACAATTAGCAAATTTATGATACTTTTCAAGTGTCTGAGGTAGAACATAATGATGGATGGAACGCTTGCACCTATCTTGTAATGTCTGGCAAGTATCATCTCTGAACTCACTGATTTTACAGCAGTCAGGGATGTAATGATCCAAGGTGTGAGTATTACTTTGTTGGCAAAGTTTACATTTAGTCTGTTCACTATCAACAGGATGGCTAGACTTCCATGACTATCTGTAGCCCAGCCTAAGTCGGGCTACGACAACATCGAGGTGTTTACTAATCCTGTTGGTGGAACCGTATATATATGGATCTTTTTGCGTGATACTGTGGTGTTAAATGGACCTGCTTTTGTTAATTTCACTACTCCTGAAGTCTAAAAGATTTTGTTCGTTTTCTTTCCAAATAATGTTTTCAAGGCTACTAGCGCGTAGACCCAGGGGGGTACCGTATATACTCGTCTATATGTGTACTTCGTGTATAGGTCAACCCTTGATTTTTTGCTAGGAAATCATTAATTTATGATATGCCCCATGTATAGGTTGACCTAAGTATTTGTTGGTAATGGAACAACAGATTAGGGTAATAAAGCACCATATTTTATTGCATATAGAACTCGTTTTAGAAAATCCTCATTAAAGAACACTCTGTGTCCCATTAATTGAGGGTCGCTGAGCCTGAAATACTGAGCGCTGAAGGCAAATTGTTTACCATTTATTATTACAAAACTTTGCACTGAAATGCAGGTTGTTTCAGCAGAAATATTGTATATTTCCGTTTAAGTATTTATTCAAGTCACTAAGGATAGAATATTTTTGTAATACAACAGTTTTTAACTGAAAATCATTCAAAAAGCGATTACGGTAATATTTTTTTAAACAACGAAGGAAAGTGAAAGTCGATTGTTTTCATCATGATTTTATCCCACTGTATTTCAGCAAAAAAATTACATTTCTGTGAATGTATTATATCAAGCACACTAAGAATAGAATATCATTGTAATATAACAGTTTTAACCGAAAACTGTTAAAAAAACAAGTAACATCTCTCGAACATCAGAAGATTGGATAAAGTCTTTTGTTTTCATCATGTATTTTATCCTCCTTTACATTGGAATGCATCACATTTCAGCATATCTTAGGGTCCTAATGGCATCCATCCCCATGTACTGAAAGTGTGTGCTTCAGAACTTGCACCTGTGCTTGCTCATCAGTTATGTTTCTGTTTAAAAACCAAAAATTTTCCTTCTTGTAAACGTGCTTTGATACATCCTATCCCTAAGAAGGCTGACCATTCTGACCCATCTAACTATCGTCCTGTTGCTTTGACATCCACCAATTCCAAAGTCTTTGAATCCCTCCTCAACTCCCATACCCTTAAACAACTCGAAAATCACAGTCTTCTCTCTGATCACCAGTTTGGCTTCCATAAGGTGAGATCCACTGTTGATATTCTTTCCCATCTTACTAATGTCTGGTCATCATCCCAGAAAGATTTTGTAGAGTCCAATGTAATTGCCTTTGGCATATCTAAGGACTTTGACAGGGTGTGGTATCACGGTCTCATCTCTAAGCTCCCCTCCCTTACTTTGCTCCTTCATATCTAGCTTCCTCTCTGGCCAATCTATCTCTGTGGTTGTCGATGGATCAGCCCCCTCTTCTCTATCAACAGCAGTGTCCCTTAAGGTTCTGTCCTGTTTCCTACACTTTTTCTTCTTTTTCAACAATTTCCTCTCCTCCACAAACAATCCAATGCACTCATACACTGATGACTCTACACAGCATTCATCCACATCCTTCAATTCTGCTGCCTCTTCTGTCACTCGATCTACATCTTGCCTTGACACAGCTTCCTCAGTAAATTCAGACTTGGACAGGATATCTTAGTGGGGTACACAAAATCTAGTTAAGTTTAATGCTTCCGAGACCCAATTTTTACCCATATCTATCGAAAACTCCTCACAACTCTCGTTTCTCCTTTGACAGTTACATAATTCCACCTCTTGACTTGATTAACATACTTGGTATTACTATAACATCTTTTTCTTGGAAACCCCACATTATGGGAATAGCTAAGTCTGCCTCTAAGAAACTGGGTGACCTTTTTAGATGTCAAAACTTTTTTTCTTCTGAACAGTTGCTCCGTTTATTCAAAGGATTGATTCATTCATGTATAGAGAATTGCTCTCATATCTGGGGTAGTTCTAGCTCTGTATCCTTATTTGACAGAGTTAAGGTGAAAGCAGTGTGATTTACAAACTGTCCTAGGCTAACTTCCAAACTTGACCCTGTTTCCCTGCTCTGCAATGTTGGTTTACTTTCCCTCTTCTGTAGATATTACTTTGGATTTTGCTCCTGAGAGCTGGCTGCATGTATGCCCCCACCCCCTAGGCAGACCACACAGTTCTTGGTAAGCAGCTGTGTCACATGATTACTTTGTGTCCATTAGCTACTCAAGGGTAGGCCGTTTTTATAACTGCCACTTTCCCCACATGTCGAAGCTTTGGAACTCCCTGCCAGCTTTGGAACTCCCTGCCTTCTCATGTCTCCCAATAACTATGACCTGGCACATTTTAAAAGATAGGCTTTTCACTTCCTCCAAAATTTATAAATACTTTCCCTTTTCTTTTGTTCCTTTTCATAACTCTCTATTTCAATTAAGGCCCAGCCTTGATGTGGACATTTGTCTGTGACTGGAGCCTTCAACATAAAAAAAGGAAACAATGAAAGTATAGATTTTGCAATACCCTGTAGAGTGAAAGAAGAAAGTGTACTAAATTGTTTTATAGATATAGGGGGAGAAAGAGTGGAAGAGGTAAGAGAATTTGAATACTGAGGAGGTATGTAGGTTAAGTTTGTTGATATGAAACAGAGATAAGGGAGAGAGCAGCACACGGTAGAAGAGTCATTGAGTCCCTTAATAGAATAATGGTGTAGAGGTGTAAGTATGGAAATGAGGAAAAGATCTAGGGACTGCAGAATCCTCACAGCCTTGTCCTATGCAACTTAAAGATGGACATGGAATGAGTCACATAAGTAAAGAATCCAGGCTGTGGAAATTATCTGTTTTAGAGAAGCATGTCGTATGACTAGATGGAATGAAGAAGAATTGAGGGGATGTATGACAGATTTAGTATGGCAGGAAGTGCAAAGGAAATGAATTGTGGAGTGGGTAAAGCGTAATACTTTGAGGTGGTTTGGGCATGGGGAAAGAATGCAAGATGGGGATTTTACAAGGATAGTACATGATAGTATGACTAAAGGGGTTTGTTTGAAAGGAAGACAACCTGTGACAAGTGGAAATAGGGTGGAAGAGTACTGGAGGGAGAGAAATTATGGAAGAATGTGTGGAATGGTGTATATCAGGAAGACATGTAGGGACAGGGATAAGTGGAGACTCTTTTGCTGTGGCCACCCATTTGATGGGAGTTATTGGAGGGAAAGGGCGTGAGAAATATAGTCGGTAGAGAGATAACAAGAGGCTTCACTTTCATGCTCTAAATGATTTCATCTTGGTAGTATACAGATAGAAAGTGAGAAATAAAGCTTGATGAAGCACAAGAAGGGAAGGAGTTGATAAAAGGATTAGTGGTATAGCTAGTGTTGATAGAAAAATAGAATCAAGAATTATCTTGTCAAGATTATTAAAGCAGAAAGATAATGCATGATTGCAGTGACTTAAGTATTTAGAAAGGGATACCTTGGACCTCCTTTCACTATTTGAGACATATTCAAGAGCTTATATATTACTTAGGCATGTCTTTGTATATATTGTTTATTAAATTTAAAGAATGAGTGTTTCGTAAAGAATTCATAGTTGTAGAAGCCTGTAGTTTGGATATAATTTTTTGAAAAACTGCTTATTAAATATGTATTCTTAGTGCTTAATTTACCAGTAAAATCAGCAGTACTGTAATTATTTCACAGTAATTCCAAGTAATAGATGAAGCTTATTTTTCTGCAGGTGTAGATGCTAATGGAACCATGTCTTCTCCTGGACCTATCCTGGATGGTGTAGTAGATGGAGATCATTCAAGTCTTACATCATTTCGTCATGATGTAGACTCGCCACCTGTCCCTCCACATCCTTTGCATGGACCCCCTCCAGTTCCACCCATGATGTTTCCACCAGGTGGCCCCTTACCTCCCGGGGTACCACCACCTCATGGCTTACCCCCAGGAGTCCCACCACCACCAGGCTTACCTCATGGTGTACCACCACCCCATGGCTTACCTCCTCATCCATTCCTTCCTGGGGAACCTCCTTTTTTGGGGCCTTTACCTCCCATTCCTGGGGATCGTCGTTTACCTCCTGCCGGTGGAATGTCATCACCTCCATTCCAAAGGTCTGGATCTCCCACGTATGACCTTCGTAATGATCAGTATTCACCTGCAAGTGATCGCTCGCACTTCTCTGACCGACGGTACTCACCTCCACCCCTGCGTCATAGACCATCTTCACCTGATTTACTCTGCAACCGTTCACCTGATGAGAGGTCTGATCGAACAAGGTCACCTGATCGACATTCTGACCGAATGAGGTCATCTCCAGATCATCGGTCTAATCGGCGAACCCCAGATCGTAGATTAGATAGACGATCACCAGATAGACACTTTTCAGCAAGATCTCCAGATAGTTATTTTCGGCACAGGGTTTCTCCACAGCACTACTTTGATCAGACCAATTATAACAGTGATGATCCTAGGTTACATCCATCCCATATTAAAGGTATGTGAAACATTCTTTTTGTACATTGTACAATTTTTTTTAATGTTTGTGCTTTCTGGTCCTGTTCAAAGAATTTCAGTTACTTGGGAGGCATACCTCAGTAAGTTTGAAATGTTTTGTACAGGCAGTGGCATGAGCATATATTATAGCATACTAGCTTGCATGTTTTATGCATTTTTTTCTTTTTGCATGCTACCAAAACCAGGAAACAAAAGTTTTACTAAACTACGAAGTTTTTGGCAGAATTTAGAAAAAGGACAGCCAGTTACCATCATGTCAGATAATGAGCTCTCGGACACCACATTAAAACCCTGAGCTTCATGACATTTCAGGTTTGCAAGTAGATGTATGTTACTGATGTTCATCTGTAGGACTGTAATAACTAGTGATACTATTCTCTACTTGAATGTCATTGTTGCCCTTGTGCACCTGACTGCCTGTAATATCCATACTGCTGCACTGGATTGATTCACAGACTCTAATCATCTTCAACTGCATTGCACCATAAAACATGGTAGGTAGTAGTTGGTAGGCAGCCAGTGACTATGGAGGTATATTACCAGTACTACCTGCCTTGGTGCTGGGAGGGTTAGTGACGCTGCATCGTGTGCCAGCACTTCAGTGGTTGTCAAGTTGCACTCCTCTGACCCAGGTAGCAGTCTTTTTTTTCTCCCTCACCCACACGTGGACTACTGGCATTCTGTCCACAAACATACAATCTCTCCTTGTCATACATAACACTTGACAACACAACTCACACAGCTCATTCTTCATAACTAGAATTTCCTGCAGTGAGCATAGTGCACTTGCACTGCCTTTTGGCAAAATGGTAAGAGCAGTAAGTAGAAGTAGTAGGTAGGAGCATTAGGTAGAAACATTTGGTAAAAGTAGTCGGTAGGAGCATTAGTAAGTAGTCCGCAGGAACATTAGGTAGGACTCTGAGCAAACACTTTTGCCTTCTGCAAGTGGCCTGTTAAGGGAGAGGCACTAAAGATGGCCATAAGGACCACACATCATTAATGTATCTAAGCTATCTTCCCAAGATTGTGATGTTTTCTTTAATAAATTAAATAACATTCACCCCACCATCAACTTCAAGATTGAATGGGAAAAAGAAGGCAAATTGCCATTTCTTGATGTGTTGATAACTAGGGAATCTGATCACTTATCCTTCAAGATCTACAGGAGGACTACCAATGATGAGAGCTATATCCATTATATTTCAGTACATGATCCTTCTATAAAAATGTCTTTTTTTTTTTCTTTTTTTTCAGAGCATTACTGATATGTGCTCCCCTAAGTCTGGTAGATGAATTTAGTTATATAAGGCATATCGTTAGACAGTTATTTTATCCTAAATGGTTTTTGAACAAGCCTTATTGAAAAGCTTGGAAGACATTTTATGCATCTAGTAACAAAAATGTGAGAGAGGTACTAAAACACAGTGCTTTTGATGTTGCCTTCCATTATTTTCTTTAATACTGATAGTTGTTTGTTTCCTCAGGTAAGAAGACATCTACTCCATTAGGCCCAGCTGATCGGTGAAAAAATGTATATTAGCAGAATTGTATAGCATTCAATAGTAGTGTTGGTATCAGTTCTGTATGGAAATATAAGTTGTGGGTCTGTCATGATTCTTCTTAACATGTATTCTGTACTTCAAATCCTTTTCTTAAGATTATTTAGATGTGCCTCATATGTCTTTTTTGAACATGATCCACTAATTGGTTAGTGATTGCTAATGAGAGGCTAAAAGAATACTTTTGAAAAGATACTGCAGCCAACATCATACTGTTAACTTCCTCCTGATGGAGAACCATTATATTGAACATACAAGTAAGTCAGAGCTGATAATGGGTTCTTCATATGCTGGTTTGGATTATACTTTAAATGCTCTCAAAGTAATTTGTTGTGATAATATTCCAATAATTAGGACAATTTTCATCTAACAGTGATATTATCTTTATATGGTGTGCTCTTTAGGTAATCAGCTTATTTGTTCACGTCTTATTTGATATCATTGTCATCAAATACAGCATACCACGAAATATTTTAACTGTCTAGGGAAAACATGTAAAGTGTTTTGTAAGTTTGTTTCTCTGTAAAATATTCATGTATTGTTTAACCACTTTAAAGTCATCAAGACAAGTTCAAGATATTTAATTAAGCACACTTAAATTGAATATTTTATTAAATGCTAAATATTGAGTACAGACAAAACTATGTTTATCCAATTGTTTTAATCTTTTTACAGATGTGGTCAATGGTAAAAGCACTGATACATACAGATGGCAAGTATTTAAGCCATCAGTTTAATGCAACAGCACACAGCCATGTACAAATATATTGGCTCCATTTCATTTCCCTCAAAGAATCCACAATTCTATAGTTTTCTAAACCGTCTTTGTAGAAGATTAACTTTAGTTTTCATTTTGTAATTAGTTTATTTTTGTTTGCAATAAAAAAAGATATAAAGTGATTTTTTATAAGCATGTGTAATTATCAAAACATCATGAAAATTTCCAGTGCTACAGACATTCACTGAAGGATTTCTTTCATCACTTTTGTGTAGAATGACCTGTTAAAGAACCAGTTTTAGATTTTGTGATGCAGAGAAGGTAGCAGAAACATGTAATATTGGTCTTTCTTTGACAAGCCATTTAGAATTATTTTAAGACTTCTTTCTGGTTACTACTTTTTTAATAGTCTGTAGCAAATATTATTGGTAAACAATTTGATTAATTGGAGAAATAATGATAATTGGAGGAATATTGATTGCTTATCAAATACAAGATTGCTGGAAGTTAATATATTTTTTGCAGATTTTTAGGAATGATAATGGTTTGTAGACTTTTGAACCATAAATTCTTTTGGTCAGCTTCTGAGCTCATTGGCCAATGCTGCAGTTTGTTACTCTTATATGCAGTAATTGTTTTGATACCTGGAAGAAATTATGAAATTGTACATTTGTAATTTTATGTATATTAGAAGTAAGAATTTTGTACTTGGCCCATCCTCTTGAGTCGCCCTATTCACAAAACATGAATTGGGGATAAGTCAGGTGCAGTAGTAAGCAGGTGCTGTGTGTTTTGTAGGTACAATTGTCCTCTTGTTATGTCAACATTAGTTGATTTTGGTTTAATAAACTTGTACCACAAATATGCATGTTTTGTGTTTTGATTGGATATAAAGATTTCAGTTTCGGGTTTTAAAGTGCTCATTCCTCATGCATATTACATTAACAGGTAAAAAACTGGCTGTCTCTGCTTCTGATAATTTTGCTTTTCATTTAGTATGTAATCTTCAAGGACACACTTAGAGAAAGGCTCGCATTAATCTAAGCAGAATCTTCACTTTTAATTATTTTTTTTTTTTTTTTATATTTTGTCATTTCCCACATAAAGTAGTGTCAGGAATACAAAAAAAGGCCTCATTTGCTCACATTCACTCTTTAACTGTCATGAGTAATGCACTGAAACCAGAGCCCTCTGTCCACAACCAGGCCCCACTAACCTTTCCATAGTTTCCTCTTACCACTTCATATGCCCAAGTTCACTTGAAGTAACTCTAATTTCATTTTTCAGTCGATAAACTTCAAGTGAAAGTTCAGGTGAGCTTTTTTGACACATTTAGCAAATTCTTTCTGGATGATAGATAATGTTCTGTCTTAATCACTAATCAGGCTAAATATTGCACATGTTCTTGCTTTTTGCTTTTTAACGTCATCTTTGTCAACAATACTTTTCCTTGTAAATCAGCTCTCTTAATTCTTGTACCATCTTTGTTGCTCTTCTTTCGACTTTTTCTCTTAGTTCTTTGTGCTTCTTTAGGTGTAGTGACCAAACAAGAGAAGCATATTCTTGTTTTGGCTTAAGGTAGGGTATGAACAGCTTGCTGAATAATTCCCATCCATGAACTTTAATGCTATTTTAATATTTGCTAGCAGAAAGTTGGTCTCAAACTATTCAAGATGGGACTTTGGCATAATGTTTGGGACAATGTCAACTCTTACAAGTTTGTTACACCCAGATTCCTGTAGCTTTTTTCTGACTAGATGATCCATCATCATTTCTTTACATTTACTTGATCTTCAACAACCATTTGTGAGACCAACTTAGGACTTTGTCACGTTCCCCTCGTGAGGGGATGCAGTCCTACATGCTGTTCATTTCTCATATGACCTTTGCAAACACATTCAGGTACAAGTCCATACCCTCAGGCAAGTCAAGTACATACATGTAGATCAGAGAGAGTAATGGTCCCAGAACAGAACTTTGTGACACACTTGTAGATGACCTTGACCCATTCTAAGACGGCTCCTCTGACGTGCATCCTTTGTCTCCTTCCTTCTAGATAATCTTCTATCCATTAGAGAAATTTCCTCATCATTCATGCCTAGTGATCCAGCTTCTTAATCAGCCTCCCATGCAGTAAGTTCAGGTGCTTTCTGCTTGTCAAAATACATACAATCCACCCAGCCTTCCTGTTGTGTAAGACAGCCTAGTGCCTCACAGAAACAGATTTGGTACACACAACCTATAGAAGAGGGAAAGTGAACCAACTGTGATGTAGGATAAGGGGGTCAAGTTTGGAAGTTAGCCTGGGACAACTTATAAGCTGGATCGTTTTCAACTCAGCTCTGTTAAGTAAGGAAACAGAGCTAGAACCACCCCAAATGTGGGAGCAGTACTCCATACAAGGTCGAATCAGTCCCTTGTATAAACAGAGCAACTGTTCAGAAGAGAAAAAGTTTCGACATCTAAACAGGACACCCAGTTTCTTAGAGGCAGACTTAGCAATTCCCATAATGTGGGGTTTCAAAGAAAGATTGGATGTTACAGTAATACCAAGTATGTTCATTGAGTCAAGAGGTGGAATTACAGAACCGTCAAAGGAG
>JAYMFT010400734.1:0-18943 GCA_038088735.1 Panulirus argus | reverse complement strand
TCCGTGGTTTACCCCAGACGCTTCATATGCCCTGGTTCAGCCCATATATATATATATATATATATATATATATATATATATATATATATATATACAGAGGTGTTACCAAGCTCTGCCTGCAACAGGTTAAACTGAATGAAAAGTCACCTCTGGTGGGGCTGTATCATTAATAGTATTATTCTCATCAATAAAATTTACCACTCCAAAGGATTCTACATTTCCCTGCTCATGCAAGTAGCATAGCCTTTAGAGAGGTCCTGAGTAACACCATGACCTTCACAGAAATTAGTGCTGGGGTAATTATGAATAAATATATGGATAATCAATATTATATAATGTGTGTGTGTGTGTGTGTGTGTGTTTTCCAGTTTGGTAGCGGATATGTAGATCTGGTGTTTGCTTTGAGAATGTGTGAGAAATACTTAAAAAGACAAGGATCTGCATCAGGAATTTATGGATCTAGAAAAAGCATATGATAGGATTGACAAAGATGCATTGTGGAAGTGTGCTGTGAATTTATGGTGTGAGTAAATAGCCATTGGAAGCAATGAGGAATTTTTATGGGGTGATTAATGCATGTGTGAGAACAGGCAGAGAGGAGGGTGACTGGTTCAAGGTGAAGGTGGTTTTCTGGTTGGGGTGTTTGATATCCCCACTGGTGTTTAATCTATTTATGGATGGGATGGTAAGTGAACGCAAAGATCTTGTAGAGGGGAGCAGGTGTACAGTCTGCTGAGAGTTAGGGGAGCCTGGAAGGTGAGTCAGTTGTTTGCTGATAATGCAGTGCTAGTGGTAGATTCCAACGAGAAACTGCAGAGGCTGGTGTTTGAGTTTGGGAGTGTGTGTGTGAAAGGAGTACGTTGAGAGTAAATGTGAATAAAAACAGTATCATTTGGAATGTGAGTTTGAATGGAGAGAACTTGGAGGAAGTAAAGTACTTTAGATACCTGGGAAAGGATATGGTAGTGACTGAAACCATAGGAGCTAATGTGAGCAACTGAGTGGGTGATAGAGGTAAGGTCTACAGTGCACTGGGGAATGTGTAGAAAGACAAGTCACTGTCTTTGAGAGGGCAAAGATGGGTATGTCTAATGGGAGAGTAGTACTGTCAGTACAGTAAGGATGTGAGACATAGGTCATACATAAAACTGTAAAGAATAGGGTACATGTGTTGGAAATGAAAGGTTTGTGGGCAATATGTGGTGTAAGATGGGTCAATCACATAAGAAATAATAGGGCAAGAAAGAGGGGCAGCAGTAAGAGGAGTACTGAAAGCTCTAGAGGATTTGCTAAATCAATTTGAACCTATGGAGAGGATGAGTGGGGAAAGGATGACTAACAGGATATATGTTAGAAATGGAAGGAACAAGGCAAGGGGGGAAAACCAGGATGTTGGAAGAAAGGAGTGTTAGATAATTCTAAAGATCTGGGTCTGAACATTCAGAGGAGTGCAAGGTATAGAGTGAATTATTAGAGCAACATGATTTACAAGTCAATGTGCTGTCAATTGGCTGTACCAGGGTATATGAAGAGGTCAATGGAAACTACAGAAAGGTCTGTGGGGTCTGATTGTGGATAGGGTCCTCTGGTTTCAGTGCATTATACATGACAGCTAGAGAATGATGTAGATGAATGAGGCCATTTCCTTAGCTGTCCTTGGCACTAACTCACTATTATGAGAAATGGCAAACAGGTATGAAAGAAAAAATATACATATTGATATACATACATATTTTGCCATCCCCTACTCACCATGCCTTTCCTGTTTCAACTTTGAACATGAACTAGTTCACTTCTCTAATCTGGATTCATAAATCTCATTTTCTGCTTCTAACTCTGAACATCATTCATTAATACTTTTGATTCTCAGTGCCACTGAACCATGATATTATGGTATATTTCATTTTACATTATTGCACATAAAAAATGCAATGGAATCTTAAGGAGAAACTTTTAATGAAAAAGTTACAGCAAGCAAATGAGGATTATTGGTTTTATATTTAGTGTCATACAACAGAGAATATTACAATCATATGTTTGGTTTAATCCAAGTATGGGAAATAATGTGCTTATCTAGGTAAAACTTTTTGGTACAATAGTATGAACAATGAGGGCACATAAATGGTTTTACTCCTGTATGGATTCGTGTATGTTTTGTGAGATTGCTTTTTGTTGTAGCCTGATATGGACAAAAAGGGCAAGAAAATGGCTTCTCCCCCGTATGAGTGCGTAAATGATCCCTCAAATGAGTTGTGACAGGAGTGACGTAGGCACAGTAGGGACACCGGTGTATCTTGCTGGTGGCTGAGAACCCCTTCCCAGTTCCGGTTGATCCTCTCACATCAGTTCTCTCATCGCCTCTCTCCATACCCACCTGTAGGGGACGCCTTTCTTACTAATTTCATTCAAACTAAACCACAAAAAATATACCCAAAAAAATCTTTCACAAATACTTGATCATTTTTTGTTGTTGAGCAAAATTTGGGAAAAAATTTTTTCCATTTAGTCTTAAATTTCCAGTACTTCAGACACTACAATGCTAAAGTTTTTCATAATTATTAAAGGTACAGTGATAATTTGTATATCTACAAATATACAAGTACCCTTATGAGCAATCTAGCCCATATGCTGTAGTCACTTTTATCATCTTAAACCAATTCTTTGAACTGTACTAAGAATCTGATTTTAATGGAAGTGCAAAAGAGTGATATATTAGTCAAAGAACTTAGATTAAAATTCACATCATAACATGTATATTCTATTTATGATGATCTCTAGACTATAAATATACACATTTACAATCAGGTTCATATATGTATAATATAAAGTACATGAGTTACCAAACTCTGCCTGCTCAAGGTTACGCGATGAGTGAGAAGTCACTTTTGGCAAGGTTGTATATTTAGGAGTTCAGTCTCATCAAAGAACTTCTCACTCCAGAGGAGTCTACACAGGGAAGCAGGAGCCTTAAGAAAGGTCCTGGGTAACACTAAGACTGATTAACAGAAAGTGGTTCTGGGGTAATCATGAAGATATAAATAAATTAATAAATAAATCAATATATAGTAAAATATAAACTTTAAATATCTAACTGTATCATGCTGCAGTAGATTCAATTCACATACAATGCTTGGTGTATTTGCTATATGAGAAAATGTACACCAGTGAAAAAAACTAAAATGATATCTATAAATATTTTATTCATGTGCAACACAATGGAATACCTTAACTGATTATACACACTACTTCCATCTTTCTAATATATTCATATTTCAATCCACCCCATAATGTTATGTCTCAAAGTCTCACTTCATAATTGTGAAGCTCAGCTACAGAGCTTTTTATTTTCCTCAGCCTTGGGTAGAGCATCTGATTAAGAGTAAGGACCAATATGAACTGCACAAATTTTCTTAACCATCAATATCATTAGTCAGTCACACAGTAGATTTTCTGCCATCAGCAAGCCATGGGTGGCGTGTCCTTATGTGATTCTTAAGGTGTATCATTTGTGCAGAACGGTAAGGACAATGGGCACAAGCATAAGGTTTTTCTCCCGTATGAGTACGTAGATGTGTTTGTAAGCTTCCCTTCTGACTAGCACGGAAAGGACACAAAGTACAAGAAAATGGCTTTTCCCCAGTATGAGTACGCATGTGGTTAGTGCAATTAGTCTTAGTGGTAGAAGAATACGAGCAGTAGGGACACTGGTGCATCTTGATGGAAGTTATGACGCCTTTCCTGATTCCTGAAGTTCCTCTCCCGCCACTCCACTGATCAGCACTGTCCAGGCCCACCTGTGGGGGACGTCCAGCTTACTCACAGTCATAATCAGTCATCCAAAATTGCTATACTATTAATCAAACATCAACAGCAGTTTGTAATAAATTTAATGTTTAATGACCAAGATTCAAACTATTTTCAAAATTCAAATCTGCTAAAACAACTTTTCTGAAAATAATAATAAGTTCTTACTATATCTTTAAATGTTGAACGTACCAGTATCAATACCATACATTCCCACATAATTCCAAGTTTCTGTTTTCCTCAAACTAATTTCAATCCTATACATTGGCAAAAAATGTATGAGATTATTATTATCATTATTGTACACAACATAAGTGCAGGATTGAAGGTAAAAGGGACAAAGTTATGAACACTTTAGGTTCAAGTATTTTTCAAAGAAGCAGGGGTTGATAAGTTTACCAAGGTCTTACTCTTTTCTCATGACCCTTTATTTACTGAAATACTCAAATATGCAAAAAGCCCAGCTATACTCTGGCACTGTGGAAGTAAGCCCTGAATTCTCAATCTTTTTCTTATCAGCAACTACAAATAATCATAAAAACAACAAAAATAATAATAATGACAATAAAAACAATAATAATAATAATAACAATAATACACTAATAATACTAATAACTGTAATAACAATAATACAAAACTGAAATTTAAACATTTTGTTTGAAAAGGCAATAGGCAAACTGAGACAATATTAAGAGGGAAGGTATATCAACACTGTAATAAGGAAACAATCTGCAAACAAAACTGAATCTGTGCCTCCAGCATGAAATCCTGAATATTCTAAAACACAAATATCAGCCTGACTATATTAAAGAAAGGGGGAAAATTCTACCTAAATGTATTTCATTTTTAGTATCTTAACTGTGGTGTGATCTGAGCATATTTCTGGGTTTGAAAGAGAACTGATCTAAAAAAAAAAAAAAAAAAAAAAAAAAAAAAAAAAAAAAAAAGTGGGGGAGGGGGGGACTGCACTGTATGGTTGGTTTAATATCTGCATGAAATAATAATGCAGTCCTGTTAAATATATATATTCATGAATTTTAGGAACAATCAGAATCATGAATAACAATAATAAAAAAATTCTGTGAATCCATGAAAAAGCTCATGTCTTCACAAAAGTTTGTGTAATAATGAAAACTCTAATGTATTTAGATATCACTGTATCAGGATGAATATGTACTAACTCCTTACAAGTCCTTTCACTGACTACCGAACCAAGAACACATGAACAAACAATATCCTTATGAGTCTTTTATTGACTATTCAATCAAATTTACACAAACACATGATTTCAAAATTATATCCTCTGCAGTGATCAACTTTTATGGTGACAAAACCATATAAACTGTATCAAATGTTAATCTGTTAACCCTTTTGCTAAGTTGGCCTGTGGTGTATATCTTCTCCCTTGCTGGTTGATGATTTAGCCTGTGTTATGGAAATTTCAGCCCTTTATTGGCTAATGACACTATATGCATCATCAAGAGAGGTATTAGTGTTTCTTGGTTTTGGTTTGGAGCACAATGTAATTCGTTGTACTTAAGGGTACACGCTGCACAGAGCAATAAACTTGCTAGTTTTGGAAGCTACATCTCTCCCAACTCACCCAGGCTGATCAGGAGTATGAGCAAGTGTGTAACATCCTGCACAGCCAGGATATCACAGCTGCCAGATTCTGGATGATGCACAATGTGTCTTTAGCCAACAAATACATTAATATCAATAATACCATAAATAAACATGCAAATATGCATAAATTAAGAGCTACTTTTATATAAATATAAAAAAGGCCCCATTGACACACACTCACTCTCTACATGCTATGAATTATGCACTGAAACCAGAACCTAGCAATCATAGATATGCCCCACAGACCATTCCATGGTTTACCTTGCCTGGTGTCCTCTTGTTTGCACTGGTCAAAGCTTCTAGTAAAGGTGTAGCAGGCAGAAAAGCAACTGGCTTGAAAACAGAATCAAGCTCTACCGAGTTTTGCTTTGTTGCTGCTTCCTTACAACAATTTCCCAAAATGTAAGGCTCCTAAATGCCGATAAGGCTGCATGTAAATTTCAAATGAAGTATCAATGATCATGATGATACTGTCCATGGACTTCAGTACAAATGAAAGCTTAGGCTTAACCTTTGCAAGAAGCAGGTTCCTCATCAGACTTGCCATAATTTTCTCCATGAGTCTTACCAGCATTCTCCTTCTCTGTCAGTTGGTGGTAGCAAAGATCAGCCCTATCATCTTCAATCCAGGCAGCAACATTAACCTCAGTAGTAGTATTTTCACTAGCCTTCAGCATAAATTGGTGGCAGTCCTTTGGCTCAAAAACCCCCAAAATCAGGCTCAGCATCCAAATCATAAAGGAGCTTGTTCCAGTTACTGGCATGCATCTTCATCTTCATTTCCTTCCAGGCAGCTGCTCAGTTGGAAACAAATTGTTTGAGCTTTTCTTTGCTCATTCTTATAACCGAAGTTTGCCTCTTAACACTACTAATTACACATATGGGCAATAAACAAACCAGACTCAAGTTTCTTGATAAATTCTAAATTCTGATTTAAACTCAGATTTACAGGCTTTCTTTACTCACTACTCTTACGACTCATGATGGCTATTACAAATACACAAAGTATGTGAAGAAGAAAGCCAAAACACTGTTTTTATAAGGTATGCAGGACATGAAATAGTACACAAAAGAAAAGCAATGCTTCCAAGAGAGCACCTGCAAACAAACTGGGTCAGTCAAATGGTACAAACTTTTAATACAAGAAACTCATAGGAATTTGCTGTCATTGGCATGGCTGGATAATGACTAACAGTGGGGAGGAACAATCATACACTGCCACCTCAGCAACCACCCAGGCTCGGTAGGTCATTTTGAAACAAGCACGAAACTCAATGTGTAAATTTACGTCTACAGTAGTTACTTGGCTTACAAATATCCAACTAGAAGAGAGACAGGGTTAAAGGAAAAGAATACTGATATACCACCATAAGTGACAAAAAAACAAATGAATGAACCGATGATTTTATTATTTTTAATTTGCTGTACTAAATATTCAATATACTTTTCCCTTCACAATAAAATATTTAATGATCTTTAAAGGTTCTTTATTCCATATGTATTTCGCGTTAAAAACATTAAAATAATCTAAGATTCTTGTTCCACTCTTGGGTAGGTACTAATGCTTGTAAAAAGAAGCATGTCTTCCTGCTTCGTCACCCACAGTTGCGCTCACTTTGCTTCATTTACAGTTTGTAAAGCCTTCCAAAGCAAATCTATTTAGTTGAGTGTGTGATATCTATGTCTGCTCATGAATACCATTATAATTTATTACGAATTTAAATGTTTTCCAGTACTTTTCACTTACATGGCATATAAAGAATACCATATGAGAACCTGGTTTTCCTTACAAGGTAACCTTCAGTGGCTGGATTATGATTATGCTTTCATCAAACTCAGGGGATTGGATGTTTACTTAGTAATCTTTAAACTAGAACATAAAAGCACTATATCCCAAGATTGGTAAAGTCTTAGCTTGGAGTCAGAAAAAGAACTACCAGCAAAAATCTTTTTCATATAACATTAAAACATACATTAAAATTTGGTTTCTAGGAGAAATACATTAGGTTTTCACTGGTTCTCTTTATTTTCAAATATGTTTTCCTAATTTTATAATAACACATATCTTTCTAAATCAGCATTGCCCTTCCTAATATCAGTTTAGTTAAGGTTAGAGAGAGAGAGAGAGAGAGAGAGAGAGAGAGAGAGAGAGAGAGAGAGAGAGAGAGAGAGATTGGAAAACAATCTTTTTATATAAAATTTTAATAATATTTGCTGAAAGCACTTTTCCAGTGCAAGTGCACAGAAATTTTCCAAAGAAAATGACAGGCACAGCAGTATCATCATAATCAAGATCTGAAATTAAGCAAGGTATATCCAGAACTGCACTGGAAACCAAGAAAGAATAGAACTGCACTGGAAACCAAGAAAGAATAACACTTTCATAGTTTTAATGAAATTCAGATCAAACATCTTTAATGATGATATAACTATCAGCAATCAAGCTATTTCACTGAGAATCAATTAAATGTTTTCTTAACAAAAGCTCCTCTAAATTTGGAACACTGTAGAGCTCTTTTACACTTGTTTAATTCCACTTTTAGTATTATACTCAACTTAATTTCCAAACTTCTTGAGTGATTCAACCTATGCTACAAAAATGCCCATTTAGGTATCAATATCTCCAAAATCCTTTGATGTGAATGTGTACCTTTAATCATACTGGTTGCTGGTTCACTTGCAGTGCATTTCTTAAGTTTCTGGTTAAAGCTTGTTTAAGAATTTTTCTCCCTTATAGATTTTTGTTGTTCTCAACTATACATATACAAAAACAAGTTTGCTTCTAATTAGAAAGCTTTTGAATTCTTTAAAATGTTTCTCATACACATTCCATGTAAGAATGAGCTTAAAAACAAAGGCCGAAGTAGGGAAATAGTCATGTAGCATCTCTAAATAACAAATAAAAATAAGTATTGCCTTCATTCAAAATCATTCCATTCATCTTTACAGTTACATTAACTGGATGTGATATAATTCTTTTTCCAACTGGCACACAATACTTGTCAGTTCAGCTTTAAACAAAGAATTTCTGTCCCATGACTTAAAATATCTAACATCAGCACTGTTCTCAATTTTTGTGGTAAAACTGGTTACAAATTCAGTAACAAATATGGTTACAAATTTAGTAACAAGTCAAGAACATGAAGAGACTTATATAGTTAGCTGACCCTGGTATGAACTGTATTCATAATTCTATTCAAGAAAAATGTAGCTTTTATGTCACATAAGAGTATGGTATCCCTTCAATAGCTTATGAGAGGATTCTGGGTCTAAGGGTCAGAGACGAACTAAACTGACTTTTTTCTACACAGCAAATAAGTGACCCCCCCTCCTGAAACTGCTACATTTACATAAAATATAAATATATGCAGATTAGCACTGGATGCTATTCTTCCCATCAATAATTTAGATCTTTAAACTCATCCAGCTTCCGTTTAAATGAATTTCAGACTATTCGGTACATAATTCCACAAGAAATTTTCTACTAAATTTAGCTGATCAATATATGTGCTAGTTACTTCCTTCTCACTTAAACACTAAAATGCTAACTCCATATGGTTCTGGCCATAATTCTTAATATGCACTTGACTCTTCATTTTTCATTTCCTTGGCTTAATTCTTCAGTGCTGGCACACAAATTCCATACACAAATTAAATCTCTTTAGTTTGCTTAGACAATACTTTTTTTAACTCTGAGATAGAATGCAATTGCTTATTGTCTTCTGTGATTCCTCTGATAAAGAAATGAATTTACAAGAAAGTAATACTACCAAAATATCTCTCCTATGGTGTATATCAATATAATCTTAATAAAACCAACAAAGATGAAAGTCTAAATACAATTCTGGTAGTCTCCTAAGTCGCTATTTGGATGTTTCCAAAGACAGCATTTAAAGTGATGATCTGGGTAAAAAGGTTTTTACTTACTCCTATCCTTGCAATTAAAGACAAAAATGTACATGATAATTTCCAATGCATCTTTACAAGTTTCAGTCAACAGACTTTCAAAGACTATGTTCACTACAGTCAAAGATCACATATTCTCCAATTTACAAAATATTTTCCTAGGAGTGATTCTTATAGGTTAGCAAGATATTTTCATCATATATACATATCTAACATTACTAGATCCAGATTAGCATTGGCAAACAGGCACCTACTAACCTGAATCACATTTATATTTTCCGAGCACTCTTGATACCCACATTACACATAAAATGGTAGCAAATACTAATACCTGACTCAAAGACAGCCTATTAAGGTATTTCAGGATCCAAGAGAACAAAAACTTTGTTTTACTAATTCCTGCTAATATCAGCTAGGCAAAAAGGGACCCTTGTCTTTATATATCCTCTGCCCGCAACATTCCCCCTTGGTATATGCAAGATAAAACCATCCAGCAAGAGCAGTTACCAAAGCCATTCTCTAAAGTTACAAAGACCTATGGATAAAAATATTCTTTTCTCTTTAAATCATTCAACCTAATGAAATATACTCATGACACCTTAATGTAAAAAAAAAAAAATTATTCTTATTCATTTAGTTACTCAAGATCACCCACAGGATAACATAAAACCTGGCTTATGAAATGAATGAACTTTTCTGAAATTATTCACAACTCTAAATGAACTTTAGATAATTCACCAATTTCATTATTACATTGGAAATCTGCCCTTGGAAATGCAAATCCAGTATCAATATTTGGAAGCCCCAAAATAGTATTTCTAAATTTTGCTACAGATATTTATTCTAAATGCACAAAGTTTTCAACAGATGTCCCTACACTATCATGACTACAATGGGTTAAAACATGAGCATTTAAGTTACCCCTCTGAGCAGACCGATAAGGGCAAAAGACACAAGCAAATGGCTTCTCTCCTGTGTGAGTAAAAATATGTCTTTTTAAATTTGCTTTTGTGGTTGTCTGAAAGGGACAATAAGGGCAAGAAAAGGGCTTTTCCCCAGTATGAGTACGCATGTGTGTCCTCAAATTTGTGGTGAAACTCGTGGTGTATGGACAGAAGGGGCACTGTTGCATCTTGGAGTTTGCAGGTAAGCCCTTCTTGGCTCCAGAGGCTCCTTTTCTGCCAATCCTCTGACCGTCACTCTCCAGCCCCACCTGTAGGGGACGCCCATCATACTTAAGGTCATGAAAAGAACACATAAATGCCAACACAGACGAAAAATGTCAAATCTTCTTGTATCACTTTAAATTACATTTCTGCCCGAATACAGAATACAAAGTTATATTGAAACCTGGATAAAACCAATTCTTCATCAATGGTATACCGTATATACTTTCTTGCACAGCTAGATATGTGGCTAAATTAACAATATTAATTAAATTAATTTTAGGCTCATTAACAATGAACTTATTACACATTTCTTTGACTAAATATTCTTATGTGTATCTGGTGGAAAGCAGTATCAATGAAGCATTCACAAGGGAAACACAAAAAAATTACTCTAGTTTTTAAGCACTAAACCCCAACATGATGCACAATGGTAAGCCACATGTGACACAACTAAAAAAAGACTATATGTGTGTAATTCTTATTCGTCCTGTAAGGAGTTGTTTTACACTTGTGGATCCCCATCTCTTGAACATTCTCTCCTATCATACAAATTTTTACAAATATATGGATGCTGTGAGCATTAACCACATCCTGTCATTTAATTCCATCCATCCATCAGTCCTATACTACAAAAGTATTCTTTACATCTTCTTTAACAAGTTTCTTCTTTAATTTTGTGTTATGTCCTCTGGTTGCTGTATCCCTACACCTCTTACGAACTGTCCACATAATCAATGTTTTAAAAACTTAAAGGTTGTGATTAGATCACACCTAGTTCCTCTATCTTCCAAGGTGGGCAACTTTAAAGCCTCTAGCCTTTCTCCATAACTCAGTTCTCTCGGTTCTGTTTTTAACTGTGTGTGTGCGAGAAATTATTTACTTGTACTGTATGGGGAGGGACTTTTACACTCATGGGGCCCCATCTTTTGAACATTCTCTACTGTCACACAACTTCTTAAACATATGTATCTCCTTTGAATTATCAAAGTCCTCAGTCATTTCATTGCATTCATTCACAAATATTGTACTATAGCACTTCTTTATACCTTTTATAACAAGTTTTTTTGCTTAATTTCAAGTTATGTCCTCTGGTTAACCTCTCCCTACATCTCTCAAAGAATCATTCACTGTTCCTGTCATAAATCAATTTCAAAATCTTAAAAGTCTGTGATCAAGTCACCCTTCACTCTTCTCTCTTTTAAAGTGGACAAACATAAATCTCTTAGTATTTCCCTGTAACTAAGCTCTCTTAATTCTGGTCCTATCTTTGTTGCCCTGCTCTGCATTGAGTGTGCATGTGTAATTTCCACTTTGTGTATTATGTGGAGAGATGTTTAATCATATGGGGTTCCATCTCATACTTTTTGAATCATCAGAAAGATTCTAAAACCTTTGCAAGTTACCAGCATTTGTAGCATCCTTGTTTAAACCATTCCAAACATCCTCTACCCTTAAACTGAACCAGTGTTTCTTTACATTCTACTTAAACATCCTCTTTTTCAGCTTTTGACTAAGGCCTCTGGTAATTCTGGTATTGCACCTTGTGAAGAACTGTTTACTTTCAACATCATCCAGTTCATTCAGGAACTTAAAAGTTGTTGTCAGGTCACCACTCTCTCTTTTTTTCTCTAAGGTTGACAGCTATTGCTCAGCCCTTTTCTTTTTCTTGGTTGCTTTTTTCTGGACATTTTCAATCATATCTTTGTTTTTCTTTAGGTACACCCCCTAGGTTTGAGAGGCATAATCCATTTTCAGACAATGTTGTGAATACCATACTAAACATTTTCTTATCTACATACTTGAATGTGATATCAATATTTGCCAGCAGACAATTAACTTCTTTCACAATTCTCCTGACGTGAAACTCTAGTAGCAGATAAGGTACAATGTTGAACCCTAGGTCTCTTTTCCACATCAGTTCCTGGAGTTTATTTCCTGCTATGCAGTATTCATGATGGGGTCTTTTCTTGCCAAGTCCCACTCTCATTGCCTTTCATTTACTAGGACTGAATCTCAACATCAATTTATCAGACTAACTTCAGAGTCTGTTGAGTGTCAAGGTTCCCCTATAAGAAGATACAATCCTTTTCATTCCCTACTTCTCTCATGACCTTATCATCAACTATAAACATGTAAAGTTACGAGTCTAGTCCTTTTAGAAAGTCATTTACATGGACCAAGAATAAGAGTAGGCCTAAGACCAAGACCTGTGTCCCTCCATATATAACCCTATTCCACTTGGACAATGCATCTCTTACCTGCAACTTTTGTTCTCTTCCACATAAGTAGTCTTCAATACAATGAAAAAGCTTACCTATTATTCCTGCTTGTAGTACTAGCTTCTTAATAAATCTCTGATGGAGAAGTGTCAAAAGCTTTCTGGCTGTCAATGAACACAAAGACTACCCATACAAGATATCTCTATAGTCTAAGACCAAACTCACCTTGTTGTAAAAGTCTAACAGGTTTATGATGCAAGAACTTTTTCCTTTGAAGCCATGCTGTCTCCCAGTTTGGACACTTCTCCTATGTAGGTAGTTACCCTTGTATTTTTCTGATAATCTTTTCAAGAATTTTACAAACCACACTAATCAATGAAGCACACCTGTAGTTCAGTGCTAATTTGACTTCTTCTACATCTGTGGAACTACCCTTACTCTAGAATCCTACTGAACAGTATTTTGAGTGGCCTAGCAAATACCTCATGCATTCCTTCATCAAAAGTGGGGAGATTTTCCTCGTTCCACTTCATTCTTCCTCCTCTTTTATATGGTCTCTTGGTGCCCATGACCTGACACCTTCACAGAAATTTCACACAACCATCTGTAATTTTGGTCTTTTCTCTCACTGTACTACTTTTTATCCTTCAATCTGCATTTTCAAATAGACTGATCATCTTAATAGGACTGGCTTAACTGTATATTCTCTGGGTCCAGTGCTTTCTCTGATTCACCTCTTGCTTCCTCCTCCACCACATAGTCAAAACCATTTACTACATGGTTACTTTTCTCTGAAAGTGGTTTGTATTTGATGTGTTCTATATCCACGCTGTTTTGTGAAAAGACAAGATCAAGCAGTGATGGTGTGCTGCCTCCCCTAGATCTTATATGCTTCATGACATGCAGATACATAAAGTTCAAGAAATGTGTATTTCCATGTCTTACCATATCCATGTGCATCTAAGTTTTCCCACTATTTTCCAGTGATTAAAGTCCTACATTATCAATAATCAACCATCTTCATTAAGGGAGTGTCTTGCCACCTCCCTAGCCATCCTTACTATTAATGTAAATCTGCTCTGAATCACACAAGTTCCTTAGAAAATTGTAGACTAACAGCAACACTGTACAATTTCTTCCCTCTGTAATCTCACCCTTTTGGTACCATATGAAAGCACAGTCTATCAATACAACTTTGAATTCAATGTTTCCTCTCAATACTATTGTGTACCCCTAAAGTTTAATTCTTTTGAGTTTAATCTCTACTGCTCCAATGGTAATGGGGTTGCTAATTCTGGAAAATCTTAAATTCTGGTTCCAAACCATTCACCACTACTCCACCTGCATTAGTATGAAAAGCCCTCAGTTTTATGGCACTTGCTGCTACTTCGCTTTAACCACCTATGATCTCTCTCTCTCTCTCTCCCCCCAAGCCTGGTGCAATCCCTCTCATTTTTTGCCTTAAGCCAGTTGTCTTTAGTTCTCTCCTCCTCCCTTAACCTGTTACTCTTGA
Organism: Panulirus argus; assembly: GCA_038088735.1. Lineage (NCBI taxonomy): Eukaryota > Metazoa > Arthropoda > Malacostraca > Decapoda > Palinuridae > Panulirus > Panulirus argus. Next base: position 4,706 of record JAYMFT010400734.1, on the reverse strand, counting down.
CTTAAACTCCTTTTGAACTCCTTCCTTCCGGCAAGTGTGCACGAATGTTTCAGTGCCTGTTGACAATAAAAATCTTTGTCAAATGTCACCCTTAGTGGGTTTTTCCTAGTAAATTGCCAGTAAGTGCCTATTTTCTTGTCTTCCTTTACCTTATGACTTACATATTCCAGATTCACTGCATCAAGTAAACTTCTGATTTGTTGCTGCTCCCTAGCTTTCCTTGCTTCTTTGTTTGGAAATTCTATATCTTGTCCAACTGTACAACTTCCTTTATTCGTATGGTGGCTAATCTTTCTCTTATCTCCTGCAACTGCGCTGTGACCTCTTCCTATCATTTACTTATCCAAAATATGCTTTTCATAGTTTCACAGCAATGCTGAAATGCCTGTGCCCTCTTAAATCTCTCATTCATCATACCATACATTTCAGATATCATCCTGTCTATGAATGTATACATAACCTTGTTGTCCTATTCAGCACTCCTCTTTGTCTATCTGCTTTAGAATCTTTGGTGTTTGTATCCCTTATTTCTACTTCAAGTTCTTCAGCTTGCATACTGCCTCTGACTGCACACACAGATTCCTTGACAATCCTATTTAGTACTCTACTCTGCCTATCTCTTTTATAATCTTCAGCATCCCTACACCTTGGTTCCTCTTCAACTTCATTTATCTAAATTCTGTAGTTTTCTTCAAAGACTTCAAACTTTATCTGCTGACTGATTTCCTCATTCCTGAGCTTCATGATCAGGTCTATGCTCTTTCCTGTCATCTTCTACCCTTATTACATTGTGCTTTCCCTTGGTGATAGTATCTCTCAGTACTCTAATTTTACTGTCAAGTTCCCTGACAGCTTTATATCATTCTTCCACCTCTAATGCTCTCTGGTACTTTTCATGTTTCCTAATCAAATACTCTAATGTTTTGACTTTTTTTCTTTTGGGGGGTATATTCTTTAGACATGCTAATTGAAAATTTTTTTCTTTTGGGGAGTATATTCTTTAGACATGCTAATTGAAAACTGCAATATTAAGAGGGTGATCAGCAATCAATTCCCAATGGTTACACGGCTCTCTTCTAAGAATTCTTTAAAATCACTGTCATCCTCCCATGTTTTACTTTCCATCTTCCTATGTCTGCTTCCTATCATGATGTTATTTGGCCTAGGCAGTAATAGGTGTGGCTGCCTATGACTAAATGACTGGATACCTCAACTGTCAACTGAGACAACTCAATGGCTAATTTAAATTTTGAACTCACAAATATCTTGGTTTAGGCAGGTGACTGAACTTTATACTGCTCCCCCAAATGTGTAAAATACTGCTTAATTCCTTTCTATGCTTCATCTATTAATATATAAACTCTCTAATCAGTTTCCTCTTGTTGCCAGATTGTGCCACTTGCTTCTACCTTATTGTTTTTCTATATCCTCTTACTACTTTTCCTTACAGAGCTATATATTTTTGCTGAGTGACTAGCTTTATAGTCTTCCCTAAATGGCTAAAGTCTGTTGTCAATTTACTTTTGGCTCAATATCAACCATAAAGAAAAACTCCCCAGTAATGCTGATGGTTCCCATTTGCTGTGTACCTCTCTCTCTCTCTCTTTTTTTTTTTTTATCTGGATTCCCAGTACAAGGAAGTTTAGTGGTCTAATACCATACTCCCTAGGAACGGTTGCTCATTTGCTGAAAGTCACAAAATTACTTAGATTTCTTCCCTAGATTTCAATCTAAATTTCTTAACTCTGAGTTGCCTGTTTGCTTTATCTTTACTGTTTTCTTTGCCTTAATGGATTTCAATAAAATTACCTACCTTTGCAACTTTGTAAAACGGCCTGTAGCTGGAGGGTTCTTTAAATTTTTAATAGTTTTAATTGCACTGCTTGTATCAATGGGAAGAAAGGGTGAGTGGGAAGTTGTTTCTGGATGGATTCTGTTTTCTTTGAGAGAGGGAATTTCACTGGAATGGATTTAGAATGATTCATGAGTGGAGGCTGGATTAATGTGATGAGTTGATTTTCTTCAATGTGCTCTACAGTGGATTTTGTGAATCAACGTGCTGAACAAGGAGTGCTACTGTGACAGTCTATCATTTACCATAAACAGACATTATGCAAATCTGACCATAAGTGCAGTAATTCATAAACTATCAAATTCAATTATCCTACACCAGAATGTCAAAATAATTAGGACAAAACTGGTATTGTTAATGCCCTGCTTTTTCCTAATACAAAAAACTGCCAAAATGATCTCCAATTTGAAGATGAACTAATTTTGTAAGCAATTTTTCAAATTCATGCCTCAACATGAAAGATACACTTTGAGACTTATGATTGATTGATTATGTCAGTAACATTAATTATACTAAGAATCCAACTGGAGAGAGAGAGAGAGAGAGAGAGAGAGAGAGAGAGAGAGAGAGAAAGAGAGAGAGAGAGAGAGAGATCCAACAGCTTACAAATAGTAGATACACCAATTAAATGAACTAAATATACAACTACCTACAGAATGGAAGTGTTTTAAATATTTTTTACAAAATTTTTCTATTCGACAACTTTTAAAAATACTGAAGTCCTTGTGTTGTAAATAAAGTTCTGCAATTTCAGAGCTAGAAATGGGACACCATTTCCAAAAAAATCAAGATCTCCTGAAGACCCATAAGAATTTATATTGATCAAAGAACCTTATATCTCAACAAACTCAACTTGATTGTACATCACACATATCCGAGTATTTTTTGAAATACCATTTCCATTATTACTTGCAAGAAAATATATTCGGTTCGCGGTGAGTTTTTTCGAAAAAGAAAATATACGAAGCTTTGAAAATTCATGAACATCATACATGTGGATTAGTGGAAGCTAATAGAAACAAATGCTACTTTGTTTCCTGGATAAGCTACTGAACCAACAGTGAAAGCCCTTAGTTTCTCTCCTGCAAGCAAGACCCTTTATGTACATACTACCAAACAAATATCACTGCATTTGGAAGTTTCTGAAAGTGTTTACTACTTTCTCACGCTCCTTGAAAATATGATAACAGAATACAATCAGTTATCAAGTTTAATGCAAAGCTCTTTTAAACACAGTTTTGGCTTAAGAAACCATGCATCTAAAATGCACACCTTAAGCCTCTAAAACATGATAAGCTCTTCAAAAAAAGGATATTCAGTAAAGATATGTAAAAATGTACATGTCACACATTTAATCTTTATATACATTGGTTGCATTATTTCTTCTCCTGAGATATCATGCATGACTAACTTTTACAAACTGCTTTAACATTTTTCTTCTAGTTTTGCAAATCATAAGATGTACATCCAGTTAGTAAAACTTACATGCAAAAAGAAATGTAAAGGTTTCCTCTATAAATATAAAGGTTTTCTTTATCTTGGTTGTTAATATACATAACCATTTATTAACAACATACATAACTAATAAATGATCTTCCACTGCTATTACTACTTCCTCTTTACCAATGCAAAAAATCTACATGATATGATAATACTCTCCATCAAACTTTCAATGCCCTAATTGCATTTTCCCCCTATTTGGTGGAAATAATTTCATTATCTTACATCGACTAATTATGTGTGATTCAACATATGGTGATTGAAAATATTTTCATTTGAACACTGGTAAGCACAATAAGAACAAGTATAAGGCTTCAATGAAGTATGAGTGTTCATATGCCTTTTAAGGTTAGCCTTTTTACTGGCATGGAATGGACAATGTGGGCATGCATACGGCTTCTCACCAGTATGAGTGCGTATATGAACTTTCAGATTTTCTTCTTGAATAGCCCTAAAAGGACAAAAAGGGCATGGATATGGCCTTTCTCCAGTATGAATTCTGATGTGCTTCTTGAGATTTGTGGTAATATTGGTGTTGTAGGGGCAAGATGGGCACTGGTGCATCTTGCTGCTGCTGACAAGACTTTTTTCAGCTCTCATGGGTCGTCTCCAGTTAGTTCTCTGACAGCGACTGTCCACCCCCACCTGTTGAGGATGCCCAGCTTACTCACTGTCACATTTAATGCATAACCTGACACTTGAGCATCCACAATAATCTCTCTAGAAAGGAAAGATCCTCACTGAAAAGAAATGCTTAAATCAAATGCCTATTACAAACTGCAATTAATACAACTTCAGTCTTGTGATAAATAAATATGTAAATTACCTTAAATTGCAGCATGTATCGAAATCATTTCCAGAAATTTAAGAAGGGTGCATATTTCTTTACACTTTATTACAGGAAAAAGGAAACAAAAAAGTAAGATCCTTTTACATTTATTAAAAATGAGATCTCAAACCTTTGACCCTCCAGCTGAATAACAGCTCCAATCACTTTTATCATCTAAAAATCATACTCAGAATGCAAAATTACTTGTGCTAAGAAAAAGCTAAAGCAGTGGTAATTAATTCGCCAGTCCAAAGAAAGTTGTTTCAGAAGCACAAGATGCTGCTGGCAAACCCAAATATCAACTCCACTCAGCTGATGACTGCAGCTATTCCCTCTTCATCCATCAGAATGCATCAGCCTTGGGGGAGATATATATATAAGTCTCCTCTGGGCAATACCTAGCAAAACAAAGCAAATTGCAAACAAAAATGAGATGAATATACGTACGTACATACATACATACACACACACACACACACACACACACACATATATATATATATATATATATATATATATATATAT